>PPHD01000748.1:11145-21952 GCA_002909625.1 Bambusicola thoracicus
CTTTTGTGGCCCTGGAGCCAGCAATGATGTGCAGTGCTGTTTCTCAAAGGCATGGAAGAAGGAAGAACCTCAATGCACTGAGTAGGATCATGCAGCGAGAAGCCTAAAGGAGACAGTACCTGAAATCTCAAATTAGTGGAAAACTGCTCATTGTTTGTCATCCTTTCTGCATCCCTTGTGTTCTCAACTTCCTGTGACTGCACCCTATGTACCTGCAAACTTCTCTTTGCTCAGGGATGGGTGTCCCAGGGCAGGAAGGATGCCAGTTCAGCAGAAAGCAGACCAGTGTGTGCTTACCCAGGCACTGCCTTGAACACCAAGGGAGAGCCAGCCCCAGGCAAGGGGCAGGGACCAGAGAGCAGCATGTGACTCAGAGTCATTTGAGAATATTTCCTCTAATGACTCTAGTAATTGGGTCTTTATTTTAATGGTGTAACAGAGAGATTTCTTTGTCTTTATTCTCTTTGAAAGCCTATAAGAACAGCTCTGCAGTAAACTCCAGCAATAACAAAATGTGAATGGGCTAATATAGGCATTATGTACGAGTAGATGTTCTTACGGGAGGATTAATTAATTCTTAACCTGTTGCACAACAAACATGATCCATGTGAAGCAGTGCAGGTAGCAATAACTGGTGCCCTGCAAAGTTTTTCCCACCCGATTGAGTGCAGATGTAGAATTAAGGAGAGCAAAGGCAGATTTAGGATCACCTCCTGCAGCCCAGGTGGAGTTTGCTCTTGTGCAAAGGTTCAGCTTAGGGCATTTGCAACACCAAGCTGTCACCGTGGCACTTGTCAGAGGAGCTCATGTTGGACAGTGGGATGGGATGGCTGTAAGTATGGGGCTGCCTGCCTCTCTCCCTGCTGCACATGGGAGAGGAACCCCTTGGGGCACACTTCCAGGTGGATTTGAGTCACCAGGTATCCTGGTTACATACTGAGGGGAGAGGTGTAGCTCACCTGGCAAGGTGCTCTCTCTTTGCAACTTCATGTGGAAGAAAGGGAGGGACAGTTTATCTCAATATATGATGGCTAATGAGCTTATCCTATCTACAGTTAAAATAACTTGCTGAATTATTCATGTGATATTTGGAATCATGAGCATGGGAACAAATTAGCTGACTGCAAACTGGAGACCGATGTTGCTCATTAATGATGCACAGAAGGAGGCTGGGCGAGCAGGCAGGCTGGCTCGGAGTGTACCAATGGGTGTTCCATGTCAGCAGTGCTCCTTCTGGACAGTGGTTGCATGGAAAAGTATCACGGGGTGCACTGCTGTCTGAGCAGCTGGGTGTGATCAAAGCATTGCGTGTGGCTGGGGTTCCATGCCCAGCACTGAGGGTGCTCCTGAGCTGAAAGGTTGTGCCTGGGATAAACATGTGGCCATCTGATGGGGCATTTATTCTACAATGCTTCCACTGCCTGTGCAAGTGGTCCCAACAAAAACTATTTGGTTCTAGAGAGCTTTTGGAGATAAAGCGGTACCTCAGGTTGCTGGGTAGTTAACTTCCTTCAGGCTGTTGTTGAAAAAGTCATATAACGTGGCGGATGTCTAGGAAAGCCATCTCATTGACTGGAGATCATCCTGTGGGCACTGCCAGCACAAGAACCAGTCTTCCAGCATCAAAGAATGGGTAGATGCTTAAGGACTTAGGATTGCATTAGTGCTGAGGATTTGCTGGATGGTTTGGTGTGCCATCAGATAAGGATGATATAATACAAACAGGGCACGACTTGGATAATGAGGGGCTATATGGGAAGTGATATGATTGCTTGATTAAGATAATAGTTGAAGCATGTGGAGAAGGAAATTATAATTTATATATTGCTGATTGTGAGGTTTATTTTAAGGACATAATTTTAAGATTGTTAAAATCAGAAGGAAAGATTCTAAGCAAAATGAAGTCACCAGAAGGAAAAGAGAACTTGGGAGTGAACCAGAAATGTCTGAGGCCGTCCAGGAGGAGCTGTGAGCAGAGGGGTGGAGGTGCTGGAGAAGGCAAATGTGGGCTCCTGTTCTTAGCAAGGAGCAGAACTGGGAGCTGAACACCATTGGGGTCAGGAAGGAACTTGTGGAGGTATCCACCTCATCTGTTGTGGGTGGGTGGGTGCTGCTTGAGTTTGGCTGACTGCATGCAAGCTTCTGCTACTAGCTTTCCTACCACCTGCGCCCATGTTGCTGGGGGGTCCCATTGCGTGGGGTCTGAGCTGTCCCACCCCACCGTGTGCCTTAAGCCACCTGCAGGCGGGCATCTCTGTGCCTCCGCTGTCAGCAGCATGTGAGCATCTCTCCAAGGCAGCAGTTTTCTGCCCGCACTGCTGATTTGTTCATCTGCAACGTCTTTAATATGATTAATGTGGAGGGTTTTGCAAACTGATCAAGACGGACCTGGTCTGCCAGTAATTTCAGCTAAATTACAGTGATGTTCAATTTCAAACATACCTTTGATACGGTAATAGAAAAAAGCTAATTTAGCATATTGCACAGACTTCGGGTAAAGCGGAGGCGATGCTGAATATTGATCAAACACAGCCGCTCATGTAGCAGTGTTGGGGAATAGTGATAAATACTTCTGTAGAGACTGAGTAGATTTACACTGCTCTCCTGCAAGCTTGTCCCTTAACTCTTAATACCTTTAATTAGAGCTGCTCAGGGCAGGCTTTCAGCTTGCTTCCATTGTGTTCCTATTATGAATCAAAAATTTATTTGCTGCTCTGGCTGATGTGTGGGAAATAATGATACTGCACATACGCTGGCAACTTGCGCAGCCACCATCAAAGTGCCATGGTGAATGAAGCCACCCAAGTGTTATGGCCTTGATGCACAATTTCAATAGATGATTTTTCAAGCCAAATAAAACCTTTCACATTAGGCAGCAGATGAGAGCCACCCTTATGTGCTCCAAATGCAGTTCTCCCCTCTCCTAATTAATAACACAAACTAGTGGTGCAATGGATTTTTGTTTGTCAGCTGAGAGGTTAGCTGTTGTGCCATTGATGAGTCCATGACTTGTTGTGTCCTAAGTGCTGATAATACCCAGAGCTGGGCTGGGCGTTGCGATACGGCCATTTAGTTTTTACATACCATATAGTTATGCTTGTATTTTATGTTAATCACTATTTTCCCCCCCTTTTTATTCCAGTTCTACCACAATAAGCTCAAGGGTGACTCAGATCATGATGTGAGAACTCACTGAGCTCCAGCCATGAGTGCTCCCACAGGTTTTGGAGAGCAAAGCCAAGCGGACCACCAGCCCATGGGCATAGAGGCACCTGGTGCAAACATCCAGGGGAGGTTTGGGTTGGATGTTAGGAACAATCTCTTCTCCAGAGAGCAGTCAGGTACGAGCACAGCTGCCCAAGGACTGGGGGAGTCACTGTCTCTGAGGCGTTCCAGAATGTGGAGATGTGGCACTTGGGGACACAGCCAGTGGTATGGTGGGGTGAGTTGGGGTTGGACTTGGAGATCTGAGGGGTCTTTTCCAACCTTAGTGATTCTATCATTCTGTTTCACTTAGTTGTCCTTGCTGGTTGGCGCAGTGTAAATCAGGCTACGTGCCCCCTGTGCTGGGGTGCCCACCTCTCCAAAAGCAGGCTTTGACATTGGAATTATAACCAAATACAAGCTTCTCTTAGGGTGAGACCTCAATTTAAGGTTTTATTTTTAGAAGGAAACTGTGTGGATTAAGCTGAAGGCAACCTAAGAGCTGAAATGTGAGTGCAGGCTGGGACTGGATCCTGCCAAGCAGTGGGCAGAAGCCTTTGAGCTTCTTTGGGCTAGGCAAGGCAGAGGGGCTGCTTATTGGTTTCTTTGTTTCAGTGTTTTTTTGTACTGAGATTTCAGACATTTGTCTGCACCACTCCTGTTGAATTTTATGAATTGGAGACCAGGGGAATTTTGGAGCCTGAAAAACAAAACCAAAATGGCCATTGAGCCCCAACAGACACACACTGCACTCTCCATCCTGCTCCTTTTGCCAGGAGCTCCTGGGACCCCATGGTGGTGGAGAACAGTCCCTCTGCCTCTGCAATGAAGTCAAAACCATTCACGTTATTTCTGCTTTTTCCAATGCACTGCCACTTGCTTGGAACAGAAAAGCTGGCAGAGGTCACACATTTTCAAAGTAAATATTCCTGATATGTACTCTAAAGATCTGTGGATAAACACAAATAGGCTGCATTAAAAAAAATAATTACTAATTGGAAGAATTACTAGACCTGGAATATTTAAAGTTTCTCTTAATGTGTCTAAAACCAACAGAGATGCCAGCTATAGGTTGGAGTCAGGGGTTGCACAGCAGTGTGTTTGGATGGAGGAGATACTGGAAAGAGGTATCCTATGTATGTGCAGGTAACTGCAAACACTGCTATACCTTGTTTGCCCCTCGGAAATACTGATAATTTATTCTACCTGTAGTTCAGCAGACGTAACTAGAGATGGACCCAACCATTCCTTTATCTCAGTGCTGGAGCAAACAGCCTTTGGGAAGATGCTGGGGAGCTGGACTGGATGATCTTTGTGAGTCCCTTCCAACTCAGATGCCCTGTGGTTGTGCCCTGCACATTGCTGTTCCTTCTGTTGGTATGTGGCCCGGGTGTTGTACCTGAGCTCAGAATCATGGGCCGTTAGGGCTGGTTTGGATTTCCACTCCCCATCACCCCTTTATATTTTTGTTCATATACATAAGATAATAAGGCTGAAAGAGGAAAATGGGTATGGTGATAGAGAATATATAAAAAGAGCAGATGATGCTAAGTAATGACCGTTAAACTACACAATAAATCCTTGGCGATGGTACAGAACCTTTGCAGCCGCTCACAAGGTAGAATTATTTCACTGCTTCCAGGCCTCGTACGTGGATATATAAGTCAGTGCATCAGCATCTTCAGGGACACATCCATAATAAAGATAATACTAATTTTCACAGCAATGTTTTTTCCTGTCAGCCAAAGGTAATTAAGTGGTTAAAGGAGAACTCAGTTTGCTACCTAATGTAAAAAATAACTCATGCATTTTATGTCTCTTAGTCTTCTAACTTTCCCCAGTGTCAGGCCACATTGGTTTTGCATTTACTGTAACAACCTTCCAGTAGATGTGAGATAGAGTGCGCTGGGTTGGGGCTTCTCATCACTTTTCTTTCGGGTCTGATATCCCAGCTACCCACAAACTTCAGGCATGACCAGATCATAGCTCTGAACTAATCAGATCTAATGTGGAAATGAAAAGAGTGGGTCCAAATGAGGTGAAACTAACAGATGAATATAGTAGGGATGTTAAATGACACTAATTGAAAAGGTTTCTGAGTCCTCGGTGCTGCAGTGATGCTCCTTACCCAGCCCTGAGAGCAGTTCTTTGCTTTTGAAAAGTTTTGCAAAGGTTTATAAATTGATGTAAGGCAAGCACTATGTTTTCCACCACCTGCTCTATCTTGGCTGATAGAGAAGCTGTCATGGAAGGGAAGTTGGGTTGGTACTGGGAGCTGTGCTCTGATCTCCGAGATCCTATAGGAAGTCTGCATGAAATCAGTTGTGTAGACTTGGAGTGCTCCATGAAGCTGAAGTAGTGAACACATTTTGCATTCCTCAATGCTGCTGTCAGGTTTCTTCCAAGTTTTACTATGCTGATCATTACTTCTGCACCATCCAGACCAGTGTTCTCTATGGCTGCATAGCACACGTTGCCAAACGACCTCTGCAGCTGAAGGGGCTCTGTGGCAGAGCACCCCGGCAGCAGATTTCTGCTCTCCTCTCTGCAAAGGGTGTTGTTCAGAATTCCCAGTGGGAACAACCAGAGGTTGAAGCTTTGCTGTGAATGTTGTTTGTGTGTGTGTAAAAGGGAGATCAAAGCCTGGCTTCCGTTCTGGCCTCGTGAAGCCCTCCCCTCCAGCAGTGCTCAGAGGCAGCATCCTCTGCCTTCCTGCGCTTTCTGACCCACTGTGCCTTCCAAATGCAGAAAACACTTTCTTTTCTTCTCCTTGTTGGCTTTTTATGCTTCTCCTTGCAACTGTGTATTAGTGGGGGAGAAGCTTGTGGCAGTAAAAAGGTGTCTGCAAAAAGGCTGCAACAAAATGCTTGATACTGGGGATGAATGAGCCCTTGAAATTACAGCCTGCGTTCTATGACTCAGTCCTTCTCGTGGATACTAAAGGCATTAATTTCTGACTACTGTCTGCTGTGGGAGGTGATTTTTGTGAAGAGGCTGGTGTGTTTCACCACACACTGTAATGAAGTATGGCAGGTTTTAGAGAGATGAAGGACTTTGCAAAGATGCAGCAGCCTGACACCGGGATTCATTTTGAGCATGAGCTGGTTCCTGTTTTATCTAAGCCTGATTCCGTCATCCTTGGAAAGGAGGGTACTTGCTTTTGATGGTGAATCTTGCTATAAGTACTTATTTGGCATGCCAGTGAATAGGAAAAGCTATGACGATTTGACATGTGAAACGTGAAGTCTCAATTACTTTTATGTTGTTTTTCCTTCTGTAGATCAAGAGCGAGAAATATATTTTAATTAAAAAGTGAAAGATGATAGCCAGATCTCAGCACGCCTCGTGGAGAGCAATCTAAATGCTGGAGTGCTCCATAAGTCTGGGAGCAGAGCTTACGCTGCACTGCACAGAATGGGCAGCAGCCGCAGCCGATAGCACTGATGGATTTATTTGGCCATTATCTGACAGCTCCTTTACTTAAGGGAGAAGCAGGCTGCGGATGACATCCTGCATATTCAGATAGCTGTTATTGCAGGTCCCTTTCTACGTTTGGTATTAAGGTGTGGAGGCTCTCTTCTCCGTCCCACTACAATGCTGACCAGAAATATAAGTGAATTCACTCACTGGTTCACGCTGGTACCTAATCTGAAGGGGATAATTCTTGACATGCTGGGCAAAAACATCTAACACTATCAGAGGAGCTATGTGCTTTCCTTAACCATTCCTTAACCATTTCTCTTGGTGTTTTTTCTAAAGGCATTTTTCTGTAGAAATATTAGCACGTTCCTTCCAATGTTCTATTTGAGATAAAGGTCTTGGCTCCTTCACCCTTATGGGAAGTGAATCAAAACCAAAGCCCTTTGTAGAACTCCTTCTAGGTTTCAAATGTGGTGCACCAATAAAGTGGCTTTTCTTTTTTAGGCAGAAAGTTGTATTCACACAGCACTGTGCCATTTGGGTGTGCTGAACACTGATCAACCATTAGGAGAAAAGTAGTCTCAGAGCAGTGAGGCATTGGAACAGGGAAGTGGTGGAGTCCCCATCCCTGAGGTGTTCAAGAACTGTGGACAAGTAGCACTTGGGGACACGGTCAGTGGGCATGGTGAGATGGGTTGAGGTTGGACGTGGGGATCTGAGAGGTCTTTTCCAACCAGTATGATTCTGTGATTCTTAATATCTACCCCGGCATAATGCCTTCACTTTCCTTTGAGTGCTCCAGCTGCCAAGGTTTGAGCAGGAGTTTCCTCAAAGCTGCCCCACCAAGCAAGCTTCAGTGCAGTCCATG
Organism: Bambusicola thoracicus; assembly: GCA_002909625.1. Classification (NCBI taxonomy): domain Eukaryota; kingdom Metazoa; phylum Chordata; class Aves; order Galliformes; family Phasianidae; genus Bambusicola; species Bambusicola thoracicus. The sequence continues at coordinate 18,638 of PPHD01000748.1, forward strand.
CCTTCCTGAATAGCACCAGAACCAGCAAATCCTCTGCTAAGAGAATGGCAGTCGCCGTGTTGGGTGGTGCACAGCTTAAGCAGAACTCTGTGTATCTAAAAACATCAACAACTTAAAAAGAAATCAGAATTGGTTATGACAAAAATACAGATGGATAACTATACGGCATTTTAATAGAGTCATTAAAAATGCATTATATGATCTGCGTGTCTTGCTCTAAAAGAAAAAGAAAAGAGAAAGTGAAAGTCTTTAAAAATCGTACCTCTGTGAAATCAGAACGTGCCTGGGAGGCTTTTGTTCTTTGCTCCATTAACACCAGGCTGGATGTCACTGCATGAGGCCCCAGATTTGAGGTGCTTTTGGGCCTGGGGGAGGCGGGGGGCTGTGGGCAGGAGGAGTGGGCTGTGTGTTCCCCAACACTGGGGTTGGGTGTGGAGTGTGGGGGCACTTCTCCCATCCCCTGCCCTATCACTGTGCACGTAGCACATGTTTTTAGCCATGTAAAAGAGTCCAAGCAGGAGTGAACAGGGTCTTTTTTCAGCAATAGACCTTTTGGTGCTCTAAGTCAGGCTAGAGCTCACAGTAATGGTTTATTTAATATATAGTTTATGTCACTAATCATCTTTACTTGTAAGGAACTGATTACATTTAAACCCAGGGAAGTCAATGAGTGTTGTATTACTGATTCCATTAAGGCCAGCATTTTAATCCCTCCCATCTAAAGCTCCATGTTTGAGTAGAAATTCCTCTAGAACTCATTCCTGTGAATATGAGAGCAATGGGTGAAGCTCACCGATCACGCCATCCATTACTGTATTTAGTGCCAGGGTAGCTGCGGTGCTAGAAGGACTCTACAAATAAACAGTCATTAAGTGTGACAGTGGTAATGGAATATGCACTGTGAAATTATCTAATTACTGACACTTGGAGCCTGTATCAACAATTTGTTTTGAAATGGAATATAATTAAATTCTTTTGCTCCGTGTGCCTCCCAAAGAGCGATAAACTTCCCAACTTCAAATGACGAACAGAGAACAAAAAGTGCCATGTAAAAACAATTTTGAACATTTGGAGGATAATATTCTTGCAAAAGCCGTGTGCTATTCTTGCTATACCTGAGCCTGTTTGATAGGATCCATTAAAACCTATTGATGATCATGAAAATGAAAAAGGTCTTCCCAATGGAGAGGGAATAGATGAAGACAGTAACAGATGTCACTGCACCCCGGAATGCTCTGTTGTTGGCGGTGTGAGATATCTACAGCCTGATTTGGAGAGCAGTTCTGTTATTGGGTCATAGATCTGGGGAGTAATGTAGCAAAATGGACAGATGCATCTAATCTGTTATTCAGAATTGGAATGATCATAGATGTTGGAAGGTGGAAGGTCATCACTGCAGCTTGGACGGCGGGTGACAGAGAAATGTAACAGAGCTAACTGGACACTTGGAAAGGTGCCTGCAGCCATTCCTGGTCCAAATCTGCTGGTTTTCTGTAACTCTGATCATGTGAGGGCTGCAAAGAGCAGCCAGTGTTTTGCAGTGTCACCCCCTGCCCTGTGGGGTGTCCCAGGGGCTGAGGGGGGCTGGGACTCCTCTGTCTCCTGATGCATGGGGCAGCACTGCTTTGGTGGTGTCAGGAGGCTCCGCTGGGACACAGGGGAGATAGGCTCCAGAAATATCTTGAGGAGTGCCTTTCTGGGCACTAGCATGTGTACTCATGTGCAGAGTGAGAGTCAAGTTCAGGAAAGAAAAGAGGCCCTGGATAAGAAAAATGTTTTCTGGATGACGTTGCTTGTTTCTTGCTGCAGCTCCTCCCAGTTCATATCTTTAACAAGAAATCTAGGTTGCATGCAGGTTGTTGGCTTTTTTTTTTCTTCTTTTTAAATGTTGCTTTTCCTCTACTAGCAAGGAAGCCTGGGAGTAGTGTTGTCTTCTTGTTATTTTTGGTTTTTGAATTAATTAATAAACACATAACCCAATGTTGCAAAACAATGTCATCACTCGAATATCACAGCCTGTAATTAAAGTCAGAGTGGCTCTGTTCATGACCATCTGATGTTTACGGCTGCTGCTTCTGAAGTGCATTGTGTTCCAGCATCCCCTTGGCTCGTGTCCATTCCTGCTTTAACCTCAGTGACTTTGGTGTAGTTATTTCAGGACTGGACTTTGCCTATTTTCTCTTCAGCAGAATATGAAGTCTGCTGCTCTCTCATCAAATATGGAACCGTGTACAACCGGGCAGCCTAATGCTAATGGAATCGATGCAGCAAAAGAGATCTCACAACCCCTATGTGCTTTTTACAATTTACTTTGTTCGTCACCCATTAATTCTTATATTGATTTTTCTATAAAACACAAACTGCATTCCTATCACAGTCCAAGAAAAAAGCACATTGATTATATTGGAACAAGGTATGTTGTAAAAATGAAATGCCCCAAACATTTAAATGTAGTAAGCTCTGCTGAAGTACATAAATCACGTTGTTTAATGTTGTAAATGAGTGCTGCCGTCTTAAACAAGGGGGAAAAATGGCACTATAAAACAATTTTGACACAAAATAACAGTCTCTGTTTCTATGTACCTGCCATTTTAGAAATGCTATCAATAATGGTTATGGTTGTTTGCAGGTGGGGGGGAGGAAGCATTCTCAATATCCCCTTTAGAAAGTTCCTTCAAAGTCACTTTCCAAAATTGACAACAGTGGTGTTTTACCTAGCTGTAAATAAGCCCGACTGTTACTGTGTCCTGTTTACTTTTATCATTCACTCATCAAAAACGTTTTGATGCATCATTGCTAATGATTGTTTCATGAGCCAAAGTCAAAAGGTGTGCTGTGCTGTTATTGCTGGGGAGGGAACTGCAGTAACATCGAGGGCATGGACACATCACCAGGCTCTATGGGAGCTGGCTCAGACCTAATTCTCTCTTCTTTGAAAGAGCTGTCAGCACAGGCAGCCAGGGAATGGGGAGTCCCTGTCCCCGAGGTGCTCCAGAGCTGTGGGGATGTGGCACTGAGTGACGCGATCAGTGGGCATGGTGGGGTGGGCTGGGGTTGGGGATTTTAGATGGTTGTTTCAACCTTAATGAGTCTATGAGTCTATGAAAGCATGCATAGGTCTGGGAGAGCTTTGGAAAGCCTGCAGTGAGCAAGCAGAATGGAGGCAGCAACCAGGCAGGGGTGGGCTTGGGTCCAGCAGAGATGGAAGGGAGAGTGGGGATAAGGAGGATTTGCAGGGGTGTGAACTGCTTAAAACCCTGAGCTGCTCCCAAGGTTTTCAGGATCCATGGAGATAGATGGGGGGGGGGGGGGGGG
>PPHD01000748.1:21972-54110 GCA_002909625.1 Bambusicola thoracicus
GGGGGCGGGAGGGAGGAAGAAACCAAACTGAGGGTGATTAAGAGAGCTTTTGTGCATTTATTCAACGTATAAGCTGGTCAGAGTGAGGGCCTTGGCTTCCCTCTCAGCACTGTGTGTGCACGATGCTAAGGAACTGGTGCCAGCTTGTCCTGAATGTGCCTGGGAAAAGTGAGGAGTAAACTCATCCCAGTTTAAGGCTCTCAGAACAGGGACGGGGCTGTTGTCTTTGCCTAATCCTTGCATGGGTCCTTCTGTTGTTTTGGTTATTGTTCCATCTTGCTTGAGATATTTACCCTTCTTTTAATTCATCTTTCCTCCTGTGCTTTTCTCACCTGAGTATCAGCACAGCCACTGCAGAATCAGGGACTGCTCTGCCAAACTTGGCTTATCTGCCAGCTAAAGCCTCCCTGCCTGTGGCTGCATCACCCTAACACCCAGCAGAATACAAATGGTATTGCTGCAGACTTTGCATAGAGAGAGCAGAACTTGGCCCATTACTCCAGAAAGGATTTGGTTCAGGGGATGTGGAAATTCCTCCTGGAGCTGCTCCCAGCTCTGTGGGACAACAGGTCTGTTCTGCAGGGGCTCTGCAGGGCACTCCCTCACCCATCCCCACCCTCTCCCTTCCTCTAAGACACAGGAGGAAAAAAATCGTGGAATGACATTGATGTTGAAACTCCCCTGAAATGGATTCCTGTTCCTGCAAGGTGAAGCCCATGAGGACGGTGCATGTCTGAAATCAGCTCCAAAGCTTTTCTCAGTTAACGGTCACTGTAAATGATCTCAGATCTTTCACCTAGGAAGGCTCTATTTTCCTGCTTGATTTTCTGAACTTTTTACTGGGAAGGTTAATTTTGAGCTAAGATCCTTAGTGCTACAGAGAGCAATTTAAGCAATTGAAAAAGTAGGAGACTTTTATGAGTATTTTAGTATATGGGATAGGGTTTTGTTTAGTTTGTAATGTAACATTTGTTTTGGAGTGCTGGGGGAAGGGAAATGGGGGCTGTGGTCTTGCTACAGGGCTGTAGAGATCTGCAGTGACATGGATGGGGTTCGGCTGGGAGCGTATGGGCTCCTCACCCCCCCCCCCTCACCCTGAATTTGCTCCAGCAGCAGCAAGGGCTGTTTTGATCCTTTTCCTGTTCTATTATTCATTATGGTGTAAAAGTACAAGGGAAATGATGTATGAAAGGTGCGTTTACTCTGATATGAAATGATTGTTTCCTGCACAGCAAACACTCAGTGGGCACCAGGGCTGCATTTGCAATAGCTCCTTTCACTTCTTCTTAGTTTTATACTGACGCATTACAGAAATGTTCTGCAGTGTTTCTTTGGCTCTTCATCACAAGGATTTCATTGCTTCCTCAGATCAGTCTTCAGGACTTGATCAGGGCAAAGCCCTCTGGGCATTTTGTTCTCCTAACAGCCCCTTTGGTTGGCTGCTGCAAATGAAAGCGGCTGCTGAGAGGCCCCATGCCACGTGCATGGTGCAGAGCTGCCCCAGCAAATCACCTGCAGGATCTCAGAGGAGCTGGAGAGGAAGAGCATTAAGAGAAAAGCCTCATCCATTTTTTTATGAGGGCTAAGCCCATGGAGCTGTCTGACTTCTCCATGCAGCTGGCTGACAGAGCTGCAGCTGCTTGGAGAAGTGGCTTAGATGGATGCTTTGGTACCACCTGATGGAGCTGTTAGGAAGGCTCAACAGGTGTGAGGAATTAGAGGCAATCCTCCCTCCAGCACCAGAGAGCTGGATGTCTGCACCAGGCTTTGTTAGGTTCTGCTCAGAATGTGCTCTGCAGTGACTGTTCCCCTCTGGATGCCCAGCCATGTTCTGGGGACATGAAGTGACACTGAGCCAGGCAGCATGGCTTGGGATTCTCCATGAGATAAAATGGGGAGTTTGGAGGGGAGAAGCAGATGCACAAAGGTGCAAGGCTAAATACCAGAGCCCTTTCTCCCCTGCTCTCCTTTGTAGAGGTTTTCTAATGAGCAGCTCCTGGCAGCCCTCATCCCCTGTAACTCCTCACAGCTGTGGATAGTTAATGCAGGAGCCAGGCCATGATGCAGCTCACCACTCATGTTTTGGGTCACTCAAGGTTTTTTTCTATGAAAGTTAATGAGTTCATGAGCCTGCCTAGTATTTATCTAATGAGGGTGATTACCTACAACTGAAATTACCTGATTCATTTGGGTAAAGATAGCTCTCCTGGAGGTGGTGTGCTGCTCTGTCCCATACCCAGACCAGCACAGCTTGGAGCCTGCAGGATGGTTGGGGTCAGTTACATATTTATGTTGTTTTTGGTCTTTAAGCTGCACTGAACATGTGTCTCTCTAAGAGAAAATGGAAGGTGCCGTGCAGTGGTGAGAGCTGGTGGCAGAAGCTGTGCGTGGAAGAGAAGCCTCACCTGCTTGGTTTGCTTGCTTTCCTAGTTTAAGATTGGAGGTTTTTCTTTTTTTCTGGTCTGGAATGCTGTTTTTGTGAGTGAGCATTGTAGATGGGCTGTAAGTCAAACTGCTGCTTGCATTCCATGTACTATGGGGTGGAAGGCACCCCAGGCTCCTGGGGGTCCCCATGCAGGCCTTGCTGTCCCTTGGGGCAGCTCCTCTTCTCAGTGAGCCCTTATTAATTACAAGTACTGCTTCAGAATGGCCCAGCAGTACTTCTGAGGAGCCCTTTCAGAAGTGCTTTTCCTCACCATAATTATTAGAATTGCCTTTTTCTGCCTCAGACGCAGGTAATTGTTATTGCTGTACGATGCTTCTCTGGATGATTATCGGGTGACTTGTATTAATATTTACAATAACTTTTTTTGTTAGTAGGTTTTTTTTTGTTTTGTTTTGTTTTTGCTACTACAGGAAATGAAATGCAAATTAACAACTGTAAAGATTAAAACATAATGAAATGGGACGTGAACTCTGGAGAACTAATGAATAAAGTGGCTCGAAGGCACAAAATATGTCCTTCAAAAACAAACAGAGAGATAAATAATGAGATAAATAATTTTGAGGCAATAAACTGATGGAGAGAAAGAAATACTGAGTGTGGGATAAGTTGTTTCACACCGAACTTATAATTGCATTCCTTTTTCTTAATAAAAAGGTGAAACTTCTCCCCAAAGTTAACCAACTGTGTAATCATTGCACGGTAGGTCTTTCTGGATGTACAAATCAGCATATCAAAATGTCTCTCTGTTTGCTTGCAATGTCCTCATCTGGTTATTTAATAAATATGTTGGGCTAATGGATAGAAGCAACATTGTTTTGAAAGCATTTTTGTCCTGTGCTTTTCCATAGCAGAAAGGAGGACCTGATGCTGCTGAGCGCCTTTCTGAGGGTTTAAGGCCTGGCTGTGCTGACAGGTATTATCATCTCCTTCAGCAAAGCCCTGCCAGCTTTGTCCTTCGTGAGGTTTGGCTTCATGGGTGCTTTTAAGAAAGAGCTTTGTTCCCTCTTTACCAAGGGGCTGGAGGTGATGCCTGTGTGCAGGTGCCCTTGTATGGTTCTTTGGAGCAAAATCCTGATTGCCTGAGTCACTGCACCTGATGCATCTGGAGCTGGCTGTGTTGCCTTGCCTTGCTATGGTTTTATTTCAGTGGTTCAAGTTGTCTTAGATCTTGTGAAACAGTGTGTCTTTGAAGATGCACTGAATCAATGCTGTTTCATGTGCTGTTTGGTATAGTGTAGCTCTAGCACAGCATGGAAATTGGCACGCCTCAAGTACTTAGGTATGAGTCTGAACTACCTCCCTGTGAAATCAAAGGAGGAGTTTCCAAGGCACTGCTCTTGGTGGGGCTCATCTTTCAGGCTCTCACCTCTGCCAGGGCTGGTGCTCTCTGAATTCTTATGGTTAAGCCATATACAGCTCTGGTATTTTGGAGGTGATGGAGGGGAGCCTTTGGGGAGCTGCTTCAGTGTGATGCAAGGATTTGGGTTATGACAGTTTGTTGCCTGATGGGATACAAACCTTTCTGTAATCCCAGGCTGTGTGGATTACCCAATTCTAACCTGAGATGCTTTTCTTTTTTCTGTTCTCTCTTTTCTGCTGCTTTTTGGCAATGGTTTAATCAGGGAATCCAGGGACTATAAGGTGTCTGGGTGCTCCCAGGTAAAGGTGCTGCCTTTGCAGGAGAGCTTGTGCCGCTCTGGAAGTAAATTTTGATTTAGCACTTAACATGAAGGTTTTTCTTTGCTCTCAGTGAGAAGGGACAGTGTCATAAAAATGGAAGTCTCTTGTTTTTTGAAAGTGATCCATGCAAACACCATTTGTAATTATTCTTGATCTGATGTCAGAGTAACTGTGTGTGATACTGCATTTGTTATCATACGCTGAGTTGTGATGGCAAAGATGAGGCACAAACTCTCAAAAAAGCAAAGCAGTCTTATTTCATACAACTAGCTCTGACTCTTTTTTTTCTCTGGTCATTTGTACTTCAGATTCCCTTGGATGGCCAAGCCCTGGCACAGCGGATGTAATAAACACTTTCTCCTGATTGAAATGTTTTCAGCTTTCTATCATAGTCTTCTTGGCTCTTAAATGTCATCTTTAATCTCTAGTTTCAGCTTTGCAGTTTTTGGTGGCCTCGAGTCTGAAGCTCGATTAGTTGGAGTTAGTGCTTCCCAACTTGGTAGCACCTCGTGATGGCTGAGCAATTAGACTGAGCATAAAAGTAATGTCTCGTATCCTATTACCTGTGGAAGATGATCTATCCTAGTAAATACATCTGGGGAAAGAAATCCTATCAACATTGATATACATTCCCCTCTACCTTTCTATAACCTTGGTGGCTAAGTTATACAAATATTTTATCTGCTGAATGCAGACTTAGCTTTAGGAAGTGTGCGTTTTGGCTCTACATAAATAAAAATAATGGGCCCTGATTTTCACTTATACTGGGGACCACTTAGATCATTTTGGGGCTGCTGTGGGCTGTCGTAGTCTCACTGGAGCTGGTGGAGTTGGGACACCTGCACCTACGGAGGGTTTGCTGTAGGGTGGCTCACATCTCACAGGTGCCAACCTGCACTGGGCATTGCATGGGGCCTGGGCTGGGATGAGGAACTGATCTTAACTGAAATCGTTATTAAGATCTGTCATTTCCACTGTACAAATATTCCAGCTGAAAGGATTGTATTTACAAAAGCTATTTATAATTGAGCATTTTACTTGGCTCACCTGCAAACAGGATATCATATTTTGCTTTGCTGCAGGGCAAGGAAAGGGGGAAAGCAGGTCCAAGTGACCTGCATTACTGGCTAGTAAGGCACGGGTTTATGCAAACATGGACTCGTTGAAGTCTATGAATGTCTGATTTATTGAAGTATTATTTCTGACTTCATCTGCTTCTCTTATGAGAAGAGGGTTTTCTGGAAGCAGTCTCAGGCTTTCCAAATTCTGTAGCTTTTACCCGAAAAACTGAGACCAGACTTAATCTTGGATAAAGCTCCAAAGTTCTCTTGTTGCTGTTCCATTCTGACAGCTGCAAGCTATGGGAGCCATTGGAGGCTGGCAAGGCTGGGACTTGCCCTAGGTGCCACTAGGAAACTTGGCTCTGAGGATGCTGGCTTCATTCACTAATCTCATACATAAACTGTAAAAGCATATTGTGCTCAGTTTAAAAATGAGTCTTTTAAACCTTTTTTTTTTTTTTTTTTGCCCGATGTTAGATATCTATCCTTCAGTTATCCCAGAAAACCGAGAGCTGACTTTTCAGTTTACAGCTGATAATGAAATATCTGCGTTATAGAAATGTACCACTGTGATTAGGAGCTCCAGTCAAGGATTAGGCTCTGGCTGTGTTAGATACTGTACAGTCATAGCTCAAAAAGATGATACCTGCCTTAACGACCTCATAATCCAGCAGGAAGACAATGTCTCTGCCTAATTACATGGGAAGGTAGTGAGCAGGGGCTGGGGAAGGCGATAGCCAAGGCAAGGAGTAGGGCTCACATGTGGCAGTCATCAGACCCTTCCCTCCGGGTGGGATGTGACTGCTGTCTGAGCAGAATGCCAGAATTAAGGAAACGTAAAGGCCTTTCACTGGTAGATTAGGTAAATACAAATATAACGTAATTGGATTGGGTGCTCTCTTCAGTCTTCTGTGTTATAAACGATGGCGAAAAGGTCACGTTTCTGCAGGCTATCTGAAGCTGAGTGGATTTATTGTCTCAGCTCTTTGTAACCCTCAACTGAAGATGTAATATCAATGGCATTGTTATCTTATTAGCTGTGGAGGATCTCTCAGAACGCGGTGAGCAGAGCCCTTGACTCAGTCAAAGGTTGCTTGTCAGTGTCTCTGCTGGCTGCATTTGGAAACAAGAGATATTAAATGAAGGGGAAATCAGCTGGGCTGGGAGCTCCCAGCTCAGGTAGTGGCAGCACTGCCATCTCTTGCTTCCAAATGTGGAGCTGCAGCCATCAGCCTCCAAGTATGATGCAGGTGAAGGAAGACAACACCTGCAGGGATGAATCTGGTACCTAGACGTTGTGGGGTGCTTCTTCTGCACCATCAGCAATTCTTTCTTTAAGCTCAAGCAAGTTCTGTGTCCCACTTCAGGTGTGAACCTGCACAGTGACTGGGAGAAGTGTGGATGTGAAAGGGATGCTTGGAGGAAAGCAAACCAAAACTTGTACCTATGATCAATCAGTTTGAAAAACTTAACAGCATTGTAGTTATAGAAAAAAATCACACTTAATCATATATTTAAAATCAATTTTTTTTAGTGAATTCTGTGTTATTATTTTGAACTTAAGTGTTAAATACTTCTAGATAAAAGCTCTGAAGAAATTACTTAAAGCACTAATGGCACATCCTCAGTGTCTTGTATTTTCCACCTAGCCATATTTTTCAACTGTTGTAACTAGGGGAACAAAGCCTTCCCTTCCACCCAGGGGCTCTCTCCTGACTGCTCACCTGCTCTGTCTCATATACAGACACTGACACGGGGGCACTTACTTCACCTTCAAAATCTGCTTTTTTCTTCAACCTGAAACCTTGTGATTTTAACATCATCCTGTCATGTTCTCCTGCCTTGTACTTCCTTAACTCAGGTGTCCAGTCAGTGTCACTGGTCCGTAGATATTCATGTTCCTGCTGGAGGGTTTCACATCTGAAAGCAGGTGGCAGTCTGGGGCTTGTCTCTGTCACCATTGAGGTCTTGAGGTCTTTCCCTGCTGACCACCTGAGCCAGCACATGTTGCTGAGGCCGTTACGTGTCCTTATGGTTATTAATGTGGAGCTGGAACTTACAACTGTGATGAATCTTTAATATACTGTCAGGGAGGATGAAAAATACTGAAGGATGTGTGCTGTAGGGATGCCTGCACAAACAGCAGGGCTGGGGCAGCTTCCATGTGTGAAGAACAACTTGTCCATCATTACTTCTGATAAGTTTTTTTTGTGCTTTTGCCCAGTTATCCTGTTCCCAAATAGGCCTTTTTTGGGGGGAGGGAGAGAGGGAGGATGTTACTTTGGGCTGTTCTTAGGGGTTCTTAGGGCTGTTGAGATGGATCTGTTTCAAGCGAGGAGGAGGTGGCCAGGCTGCCCAACATGGTGCTGGATCCATCCTTCCCCGTCTGCTGAACCTGCCATTCAGCGGCTCCCCCACTTGTCTATTTGGGGGCTGCCCTGTGGTGTTTCCAATGAAGTAGGATGAAACAGTAGAGCACTGAAGGGTCTGGGGAGAAGCTGGAGTTCCTGAGCTTGTCTTACTGGTAGGACGCCTGTGTGCCACTTCTTCAAATGGGAAATCCTTTTTTGGATGCATCAAATGCTGGGCTTGGGCCAGTGTGAGTGTACTCTTGGGCTGCGTGAAGCAAGGCAGAGGCTGTTTCCTGTGCACCAAAACAAACCCTGCGAGCCCAGGATGTGCTCAAGGAAACAAAGCACAGTAAGATAAATGGGGCTAATCCCACCACAGCCTGCAAACAAACACCACTGCTCAAACCATAGACAGATAACACAAACAACCCTGGGAAAACGGTTCGGTGAGTGTCAAACTGCAAGGCAAAGCCAATATATTGCTCCGTGACTTCCAATTAGAGACTTGTGGCTGTATAATTAAGTTTCTGGTGACACTGTATTTAAAGTCATGTCAGTGCTTTCATTTATAAATACTGCACCGCAGGTGCCTGAGCTCCCAGCTGGAATCTGGCGTTCAGCATCTAATCCGAGAAGTGAGGGCTGTTCTGTTTTGTTTTTTCTTTTCGGCCTGAGGGAAGAAAATCCCTCAAGGCAGTTAAGCTGCTCAGGAGAGAAAAGAATTAAATGTTTTCAATACATTTTAGTTCTGCTTTAGGTCATAGCTGTGGATATATATATTTTGTTGTTGGCGTGGGATGCGCGTGTACTCATGTTTACGCATTTCTGTAAATGAGCAGTAATCAGACCTGGGACCTGTGCTCCCTGGTGTATTTTATAGTTCACATAAATTGTCAAGGATATTAGCTCACCTGGGTGGCTTGTGGGTTTTTGTACACCTTCCAAAAGGATTCAGGCACACAGAACAAAAGGGCTTTGCCTTTTCCTGCCCTACTTGTACGATCCCAGCAGTGTGTGGTGGTTGGGGGAGGCAGCTCCCCTTGGCACCAGTTTGGACAGATACCTTCTCATGTGCTGGAGCAGGGGAGATCCTCACTGAAGTCAGCAGCTGGTCCACTGTGGCAATGCATTCATTGTAACTAATTTATTATTAATAAATAAGGAGTGTATAATAAATAAAGCTGTTTGGAGCAGGAGGTGCAGGCGAGGGCTCTGTCCCTCTGCCAGCCCCAGGGGTCATAGCATCCCCCAAAAGGGACGTGGGTGAGAATCACCTGGAAGAACAGCATGGTCATTGCTCTCATTGGGCTCCCAGCTCGGGGCTTGCTGTGCAGCCCTTGGAATTGTTGGTGCACCCACAGCTTCCTGTCCCCCTGTCTGGACAGTGGTTGCCCAAGCAGGGTAATCAACTGCTTTCTTTATATTTTTTTTTTTTTAGCATTGTAAAACCACACTTGATGTTGATCACTGCGGTGTGTTTAGAACCATATGCAGATGCCCTTGAGTCCTTCTGTTTGCTCTTCTGTGCTGATGGAAATTGTACGGTGCCCTGAAGGATGCAGAGTGCCCCTGGGCTGGGAGGAGTAGTGGACATGGGTCTCCTTCCTTCTCAAAGGCATTCGTTCCATCACATCCAGCAGACATAAATAATGGCACCACAAAGCTGTGAAGCTGTGTGTTCACTTCCCGAGGACTAAACCATTCGATTCGGTCTCGCTTAAAAGTCTGAAATTTCTGAATGGATAACTGAATTCCTGAGTCCATTAAGCAAGGCAATTTACAGTGTTCCCCAGCTTTGCCCATGGAAACACATTAATGCAGTTTTCTATTTGGCTTGTAGAAAAGCCATTATCCTAAATACAAAAAAGGGGCGAAGAAAAATCACTTTGCTCTTTCATAGTCTCTGGCAGTGGCTGCAGCAGCGCTGTGTGAAGCATTTGATCGCTGGAAGCAGGTGGGAATGAGAGCCGCAGCCTCACATTGGAAGTGCTGGCAGCAGCCTGTGTCTGCCCAGGGTTTGCTTGGCAGCACCCAAATGGCTGTTTTAGGGCGGTGTAATGCGAGAAATGAAGGCAGCCTCTGGAGTGGACCTGCATGATGCAGCTTAGCATACCTGACCACTCCTGGAATAGCCAAAATATATATGAGCAGAGATGGTAAATTGTCCCTGCTGCTTAATGCCTCCAAAGAGGTCTTGAAGGTGATTGATTTCCTGTGATAACAGCAAAACTTTCATGTTTTTATATCCTGTTTCCCTTTTCTTATGCCGAAGAAGGATATTTCTCTTGTAGATGTGAGGAGAAGAATGGATCTGAGGGAAATGGGTGATGTCAGAAGAGGTTCCTTGGCTGGTGCTGGATGACTCTGTCTCTGCTTCCCCTCCCAAGTCAAACAAATGCTCATGTCGGATGGTTTTATTTTTGTGGCTTTGGCTCTCAGTGGCATCTCTGGAGGAAGTCAAGTACTGGCTAGATCTGGGGAGGTAATTTGTTTTCAGTAAATATTGGCTGGGACTTCTTACTTCCAATCTTGAAGTGGAATTTATCAACAGTTAATGCCCTTTGTCTAAGAGAGGCAGGCTCATGCAATCTTGCTGCTCGGTTTTAATGCATTTACACTGTCTTTCTTTCTGTCTGTGATGCTGCCAAAGGCAGGGATGTCTGCAGAAAGGCATGCCAAACTAAGCAGCCCACGTTACTCAACTAGATTGGTAACTTCAGCCTGACCCTGCTTCCTTATAATGTACCTTCAGCACGTCAATATTGGGATTTAGTGGCAAGTCTTGCTCATCTGTCATATGCTAAGTAAACACCATGTGTTATGTGGGTACTCAAGACTCCTATGGAAAATTGATTTGAAGATGACAAAATGAGTAGAACCTTTTCCCTTCAGCAATGACAGTATCTCCAGGAAGATCTACAGTAAGCGTTGTATAAAAATAGCCCAATTTTCCAACTTAGGTACATAGAATTATCATCCTGGAAAAATGACTTAAGGTTTCATCTGGGCCTTGGTGAGCTTGCACACCTGGTAGGATTGTCCCTTTCCACCCAGCTGCAAAGAGGTACAAGTGATGTACTTCTGCAGAGCTCCTTCCAAGTTACTTTACTGCACAGAGAGCTCAGTTGGGGCCCCTCTGGAGCCACTTGGGTTTCCCTTGACTTCCCAGTGAGATTTAGGGTGTCTGTCTGTGTGTGCCTCTTGCAAGCTGCATGATCCATCACAGGCTTAACGGTGTTCTCAGCCTTGCTTGCAAGGTGAAATTCGCAAGATCACCTCTCAGGAGGTCACAGTCTGAAGGTCTGGCAAGCTCTGTGCTCTACCATGCTTTAAATAAAGCAGGATGTTATTCCCTAGATTATCTTGTAAGAGTTACTGCTGGGCTGCAGAGTTTGTACACTGCAAACCGCAGCAGCATGATATAAGTAGCACGATGCGAAGGCTCAACAATTCCAGCTGATGATTCACAGCAGATCATTTGATATTTAGGGCTCTGTTCATTAATAAGTTATGCTCCATTTACCTTGTTTTCTGTGGGATTTATGAGTCAAAAGTGCAGAGTGCACCAAAAATGATCCATTTGTCAAATTCCTCTCCTCTCCGTGTAATTGGCTAACCCATCACCGCAGCCCCCAGGGGCACATTGCACGGATAGGTGTGTCTCACATGAGAGAGCACAGCACAGGAAGGGAAACGAGAATCTGGCTTCTGTTGGAGCCTGCAGGTGCTGGCCTGGTGTCTTTGAGCTGTGTAGGTGAGGAACTTACTGAGGCAATCTTGTTTGCTGTGTGCCCCCATGTTGTGACTGCAGAGGAGAGATCCCTGTGGGTGCCCGAATGCAGTTGTTCAGCTTCAGGAGTTGGGGTGGAGAAGGGTTCTGGGGATGTAGATCCATCTAAGTTTGTATGGGTACATGTAGATGTCACTGGGCTGGTGGCACAGGCTGAAGAAGGATGTGCTGAGTGCTTGGAGATGGAGCACAGCTGTGAGAGCACTGGGAGTCAGCGAGGGCTGTCCAAAAAAACAGAAGGAAGGACATGGCCCCTTGTAAGAACAGGGAAACATCTCCAGACCGTAATGCCTCCAGCACTGTTAAGATGTCTCCTTTTATTTTAAAATATTCTTTTTAGTTAAGCACACACATACAAGAGTGTTGACACAATTATTTACACACTGATGTAAGATAGAGAAACAGCTTAATAGCAATACAGACAACAGAATGACTGCTGCATATATATCCTTTTGGTTTCCACCACTTCATGGGTAAGGCCCTGAACAGAAGACAAAGCAAAGAGAACTTTCTGCTCTACGGGATAAGTTGTGAAGCTGTTTGCAGTGTGCCATGGGGATGTGTGCTGCAAAGATCTGCCTTGCTGCTAAAGCAGGGTGACTAGCATAGATTAAGGCATCATTTTTAGCATTTGGGATCTTGTTTAAAGATGCTTTGGACAACTGTGGCATCCTGCAGTATAAATGCACTGTCTGACTCCCTGCTTTGCTGGGTTGCTTGATGTATGACTGCTCAGCATGATCATAGAATCACAGGGTTGGAAAGGACCTACAAGATCATCTAGTCCAACCGTCCTCCCATTACCCTTGCTATCACAATGGGTAACAAGGTGTCTGGAAGGTACCATGATGGGTGTCTGGAATGTGGGCTCGGGACAAGGGAGGATGAGGAAGGTGGCATTTAGCTCTGTGTGCCATGAGGTGCTCAGCTACTGCCAGGACAGGGACTCTGGGGCTGGGCTGCACTGGGGTTAATGTCTGCAAGTGTTGGCTTTGGGAAGAGAGAAGCCCTGCTTTAAAAATGGACCTGCACTGTGCAATGCCTGAAAGATGAATTAATCTAAATAATTTGTCTTAATTGCTATCATACCTAAAGGGAAGAAAACCACTGTACGTGTGAGTGAAAGCAAGAAGAAAATATTTGGAAGTGTTTAGGAGGTCATGAGAATTGGTCTGGAGCACATATGAATGCAATTTCTATTAGGAGCCGAGTCCAACAGTGATGTAACTTATACAAAATACACAGCCAGGGGCTGCATCTCTGTTCTACTGAAGTTAATGGTAAAGCTTTGGTGTCCACAGTGGGGGCAGGATTTGATGCCTGCAGAAACATTTCATCATTAAAAGCTGATCAACTCTTTGTGTGGAGGAGCTATCTTCCACCACTTTCTTTCTTTGTGCAAATGTAAGAGCAGAAGGGCTGAGCAATAGAAATAATGCACCAAATCTGCCCTTCAGTCTGAAATTCTCAACAAAAAGCCATATTAATGGAATGTATTGAAAACATTTGGCAATAAAATCTGTATTATTATGGTCCTTTCAGACAAAGGATCCTCTGAACAGGGTACAAGTTTATCTTTTTTCCACTTAAATTTGGCAGTGCAGTAATTAATACTGAATTACAGCAGGTAACCTACACAGATGAGCAATTGGATGTGTGAATTTTGCAGGCTCTGCCTCTGCTCCTGCAGGATTAGCTCTTCTGCACACAGTGAGTTTTCCCCTCTCCTTGATTCTGCTGCCCAGGATCCATCTCACTCTGCATTTCTGTGCACATTTTGAAATGTCTCCCATAGTTTTAGAATTTAAAAGAAATCTGTGGTGTGTACAAACCTTCTTGATCCCCATCTCCTTCTGAAGCTGTCAAACATCATTTTCTTCTCATATGCACGCACAATGCTGGCACTTCTCACGAACTCACAGTCCCATCAAGCCCATACTTCAGTTATGGGCATTTCTCTGTCATATCACTTTAGGGGACTGTTAATCTTATAATTAATTCCCATCCTAATCACAATCAAGTGTGCAGGGACCTTAGCTTTGTGCTCTTGTCTATGGAAAATGAATGGTCTGTATTATTGCTTGCTGGCGGCTGAAGGTGTGTTGCTTGCACACGGAGCTGGAGGCTGTGGTGTAACCTTGAGAAGAGGTGCCCTGGGGCAGGAAGGTGTTCGAACAGAACAGAGCTGTTCTCCTTTGCTTGGTTTCCAAGCAGTTCTGCCAAAGTAAAATGTTATGATTGTGGGAGTGGATTTCTGCTGCATCTCCATAGCCAGGAAGGGTTGCGAGGCAGCGTGCCCTGGGAGATGGCAGAACTTGTTAGAATTATTTGCTGAAGAAAAGCCTGCTCCTAATCAGTGTTGAAATCTGCCTAACTTGAAAGTGGATACTATGGGATGGAATCGGAATGGACAGCTGTGTCTGCAGCTGCTGTGTAGCAGCTTGAAACCTCTGCTCACGTCTTGAGGGGGGCAGGGGGGAAGAAAACAACCCAAAAAAATCTGATCCCCAAAGTTGGTTCTCAGCTGTCAGTTCCGCTTTCCTCCTTTCAGATGAACATGGAGATTTCCATTGACTGTACTATTTCCATTTATAATGGCCGAACAAAGATTTTTTTTCTCCTCTTGCTGTGCTCCTATTACTGCATTATCGTTTTACCAATGCAGTTCTGCTGACGTACATTTGTTATTATTTATTACTTTGATGTCTGGTGTGTTGTGCTGGATCAGGGTTGGGCGCAGACTTCCCTGGCGTTGTGGGTCCACTGGAAGGCACAGATGTGGGGAAGGGGGTCTGGGGAGACCTTTGGAAGCAATGGGAAGCACATGAAGTCTGCTTCATCCATCCTCAAAGTGTGTTGGGCATCTCTACTTGAACAGGCAGCTCCCCCAGGTGAGGCCTTCAGCCAGAGTTTGGTTTTAACAGCTTTGAATTCATGTTTTCTCTTGCAATTTTTTCTTTCCTTATCCTTTTCCTGAAGGCTCTGATCACAAGTGTGATCACAAAGTTTGGTTTAAATTCAAATTAGTCCAAAAGACTTCATGCTTCAACAGCCTCCAACTGAATTATTGGCACATTCAGATCACAGTTAACAAGAAAAGAACAAAAAGCTGCTGTTTGAAGCTTGATTCCAGATGTTAAGGCATTAATTTTGCCCAGGACACTGCAGATATCCCTATTCTTGTTCACCAGGAAGCACAACTTAAGAAAGCTGAGAGTTTTCTGCTGCCTTGCAAGAAGTCTGTGAAACAAACGTGCCTGGCAGAGATTTGCAATTGGGAAGGCTGGCCACGTGGCTGCACAGAGAATTTGTCCCCCAGTTTCTCTTCTAAATCAGCCCCATGAACTTTTTATATAGCCTTGTCCAGTGCTCGATGAGCTCAGCTGGAACAATAAACATGAATTAAACCTATTTTCCTTATTCCAATCCTTTTCTTCCTATGTTACTGATTAAAAAGGAGCCATGTTCACTGGGAAGAAAGCATTGCATATAAATTGCAAGGCTTAAAGTAGCAGCAGTAGATAGCTATTTATTAATCAAGCATTAGTTATGGTAGTTAAGCATTTAGGGATAATAAAATGCAAATGTGCTTTCAGCACAAGTTGTGGCTCTTAAAAGAAAAATGAATATATTTATATATAAAAGAAAAACAGTTGTGCTGAGCTTATGGCTGATATTAATGGCTGAATTTACCCGTAGTACCAGGGCTCTGCAGGCACTGCTTATACTAAACAGCAACTTAAGGCATTGCTTGCAACATAACTTAAGTTGTCTGATCTTTTGCAAGGCAAAGCGTGAAGTCTTTCCTGGAAGGTTCTCATTTCAGCCTTCCCACCGGAGCAGCTGTTTCAGGGGCTGTGGGCAGGGTCACTCTGCTGCTCATCCATGGGATGGGTGGAAGCAGAATGCAGTTTGCTGGACTCTAAAGATTGCTCTGCTGTGAAATGGGAAGTTGTGGCCCTGCAGGTGGGGGTTAGGTGCTGTCAGCAGGAGCAAAGCGTGCTCTGTTAGCACATGCCGGCTTAGTGGGAGTAGTAGATAACCTGCAAAGTGCCAGCAACAGTGTGTTGCTCCTCTCCTGTTCTCCCATCTTTTCCTTCCTGGATGCGTGATGCTGTGTTGGAATTGTAGATGCACTCGTTTCCAGCAAAAACATCTTTTGTAGGTAAAATCAATTAAATAAAATGCAGTGGGAAAAGTTGTGGACGAAAATGTTGGGTATGGTAGACATGGTGCTTCAGTGTAAATCAGAAAATGAGAGTCCTTGTTTTCGGTTGCTACAGCTGTAACTGCGGCCTGCTCACCCATGTCCCTTATGGTGTTACACCGTGCTGCTGGGGCCACCAGGTGGGGCTGGGGGCTGCCATGCAGACAGCAGCAGCTTCACCTCTCCCTGAGCAGCAGTGCCACGTGGAACACTGCTTGGCTAATGCCCACACTGGAAGTAAACCTTTAAGGCAGAGGTGTGAATCCCTGATGTTGCTGCTGAGTGTCGGCATCGGCTTGCTGACTGGTACTGCTCTTTCCTTGTATTGGAATATTGGAGACATTAAAGAGATTTTTACAGGCTAATCTATACTTCTGATTGGCTTTAATGATCTTTGCAGTCTGTTATTTATATACAGCATTATTACATAGCAAGCTTTGTAGTGCGTGAGGTCGTCAATGCACTCGCTTTACAGCTTGTTGGTTTTGTTGCTGAGCTAACCCGTGGAAGGTGCTCCTGGATATGTGCCTGGCTTCTCAATGAGTCTTCTGTATTGATAAAGACAAGAATAAAACAAGAAATCCACCATGACTCAGTAATGAGTGGGTGATGGCTCTCTGACACAGCTCTCTTCTTGAGACCTGCTGGGATGGGGACCTCCTTGTCCCCGTCCTGGCAAAGTCTGGCCTTTCTTGCCGTCTTCCTGGAGAGGATCAATTGCTTTGCAGTAGGTGTCAGGCCAGGCAAAAGGAATTTCTCAAATTTCTCTATCATCTAATGCAAAATCCCTTAGGGTGATCTGTTCTGTATAAAGCTTCATTGCCTCTTTCTGCTCCTCTGGACATTTGATATCATTTTGAGGATGGGAGATAGGCAAATCACTGTGCAATACTTCCTTCTGCAGCCAGGTGGATCATCAGCCACCAAGATTTGATGGAGATGGCGTCTGTGGCAGGGGTGCTGTAAGTACCAGGGAATGGGGATGTCTCAGAAGGGGCAGAATGCAAAAGGAATGTTCAACCTTTTCCTGTACACTTGCTCTTTGGAACTGTATGTGGGGCTGTAGAAGCAGTCCTGAAGAGGGCTGTGAGGATGAGCTGAGGGCTGGAGCACCTCTCCTATGGAGAAAAGCTAATTCTCACAAACATGGACAAATCCGTAACAGCACGATCATTGTCAACGTGTTGCTGAGCATCTCTGAAGATTCTGCAATGAGGATAACAGAGTGGTGAGGTCCTTACCCTGATTCCTCTGGGCCATGGGATGAGGACAGAAGCTGCTGGGTGGCACTGAGGAGGCAGCCCAGCTTCCTGCAGGCTTATACCCCCTTCTTGAGTCTGTTGTGCACAGATAAGGAAATATCAATAAGCTGTATGTGGGGCTCTGCACGTTTGTTTGCTGACATCCTCAGTAACACGGGCTGCGTGTCCTAATGCTCGCTGTGCTGGTGTTAATCAAGTGGATCCCAGGGTGGGATTGTTACTGTGGTCTTAAGCTGCTCTGCAAATAGATCATTAGGCTGTTGCTGGCTGTGCTGTGGGTGGTGCGGCCCTGCAGGGATGAAAGAGACACAGAGCAGGGGCAGGTGATGCAGGAGCCCAGTGCTGCTCTGTGCCCATGCACCCCAGAAGCATCCAGCTGTGCGAGGCAGCATCCTCCATGCCTTGCCTGTCTGATGTGAGCAGTGGGAGTGATAAACAGCCTGCAAAACAACAGGCATTCATAAGGCTTAAATTTATTAAAGTTTGTAAAGCATTTTGTGTTGCCTCATGTGGATGCTGATGCATGGGATAATTCTCCTCCTGCGCTGCTTGGGAGGGCTGCTGTGATTTTTGTTCTCCCAGCTCCTCGGGAATCTTCAAGGGCTCTTCGCTGCTTTGCAGTCCCAAATGAGATTTCCTGCATCCTTAATGTATTGAACTTTCTGTATTATAAAGAGTTTCATGACACCCAGGAGGTTTCATATCAGATTTCATATGAATAGCATTACAGCCAAGCTGAACTTCTGATAACTAAGTGCAACCCCCTGGCTCTTGGCTTTGCCAGTGCTTGGTTTTTATTGTTTTTGTAATGAAGAGAAATAGTTTGACACAAATGCATACTGAACATGGGATCCAGGGCAATCATTTTCCTTCTGGTGCTCAAGTTTCCTTTAGAGATGCAGTTTTCTGGTCTGGATATGGATGCATTCAGGTTTTGGTCACTGAATAGGACCCAGAGGGAGAAGAGCAGAACCAGCTGTGCACAGCTGTTGGTGGTGGGGCTCTGGGCTGTGGCAGTGTTTTTAGCTGCACTGAGGAAAGGGTGAGCATCGCTGCTGCTCCCAGGTGCGGCTGCTACCAATGCCTGTGCATGGAGCATGGAGTTAGGTCCCAGGTCTTCAGCTGGTTTCTGTCTGTGCTGTTCATAAGGATGAGTTCCCACTCGCTGTCTGTTTCTAGAAAAATCCAGAACTTGTTATCAGTGATGATCATATGGAGTCCATGAAACATTGGTTATTTCTTGAGATCACAGCAGATAACAAAAAAGATTGTTTGTCACGTAGGGGGAAATACATCAACACAGACTACAATAAAAAGGGGGGAAAAGTGAACAAGACCCAGTGGGTGCCTACTGAGACAGCTCAAAAGAAGGCAGTGAGAGGAGCCCCACTTAGCATACTGTTAATGACCAGGTCCAAGAGCTCCCAATTGCTGTGCATGGTACTCAGAGGAGAATAAAACCAGCTGTAATCTGCTCACATCGGGCCAGAAAGGTTGCAGGATGTTTTCTTCCCAATGAAGCTTTCATCTCAGTTTTGTTTTGCTTTTATTTTTTGTTTTGTAAAGCCACTTTGATGTAAGATTGCCTGAGCGCAGCCCGGCTGGGCTGGGTCCGGGGTCCCCTCCCCACTGGCAGAAGGGTGGGCAAGCTTGGGTGCTTTCTTCAGTTTTATATCTTTTTAAATTTATTTATTTACTTACTTATTTTGTGAAATCTGCATTTCCTATGGCAATGAGCTGAGATAATGGCGTGCCTGGCTACTGATGCAGCCCACCCTGTACCTCAGCAGGTGCTTCTGGTTCATGTGCCCCTTTTTTCCCTGCTGATTGTGGTGCTGGAAATGCAATCCATGTCCTTATGGGAAAGAATGTGCGCTTTATCTCCACGTCGATCCCAGTGCCAGGTGCAGCTGTGCCCTTCCACACAGAGGTTGTGGGTGCTCAGAGAGTGACACTTCAGGGCTGCATCCTCTGGGGTGGCTGAGCAGCACCCTGGGTGTGTTAATTGCTAATGAGCAGGGTTTTGAGCTGATTGGAATGGCTGTAAATATTGAAAGAGGTGCTGTAATGGTATGTGCATGCAGGCAGGTTGTATAGATTGCAGTGGGGCTGTTTCAGTGTAAAATCAGCCTTGGAAGAAATTATGAATTAATGCCAAAGGGTGGAGGGTATTGAAATATTAAATATCTCATTTATAATATATGTTCCATTATAATAATATGCATCTCATTTTGACATTTTTCCAAACAAAGCATTTCTCCCTTTGGTTCCAAAGGCGCTATATGAGCGCAGAGCTAGTCAGTGTATAGATTTTTCTTTTAAATCAGAGGAACTAAAAGAGACATCCTGACTGCAAGCAGCACTTGTGTCGGTTCTCTGATGGAAGAGAAATCATGCAGGCTGCTGTAAGGAGGAAAAATAAAACTTAAATGTACCTGGAAAAAAAACATTTCTTACTGGCAAGTCTGCTCCCACCCCAGCTCTGCTCAGTTGGGAAGGTCTTGTCCAAGCTGAGAGGTCCCCATGACTTAACAGTGCTTTAATTCTGTCAAATTAATTTTCTTTCTGTTGTTCAGATGAGAACCTCAGGTTCTGGGATGGACTTGAAAGGCAATAAACAAGGAAACTGCATATTTTGTTGGAATGTGTTAATAGTTTGATATGGGCTCATTTTTGCTGCCTCCCTGGGTGCTGTCTGTGTGTGCAGCTCCCTGGGGATGGGGAGATTTCTTTCTTGCTTCCTGCAGGCTTACAGCTTCTGCCCATAGCCCCCAGCTGCTGCCATGGGCAGGGTGGATTTCTGGTGCAGCTTGCTAGCTGGAAGCATCCTTTGCAGAGAAGGGATGATGCTCAGGTGTGGGATGGTTGTTGCAATGTTATCCAACTGAGTTATTGTTTGTAAAAGATTGGAGATGGTTTTCAGGGTGAAATGTAAGAGTCCAAGTTAGAGGTTAGAAAGGATTTCTTGTAATACATGTTTAGGTTCAATGGAGAGCCTATTTCCTTCAGGTTTAATTAAAACAAGGTCATTAAAACTACATTGGGGTTGAATTTATTCCTAATTGGCATGTCTGGAAGTAGCAGTTGCTGCGAGGTTCTCTGTGCAGAATCACTGGGCACAGTTTCACAGAAGTTAGCTGGTTTACTGGAATACAACAAATAACTTTTAGTAAAGCCCCTGAAGGTAATAGGGCTGTGCTGTGGGTGCGTTGTGCAGGAGATGACCGTGCTTTGGTACAAGTCAGCATAGTGGCAGCTCCCTTTTTCTCCTTCCTCTTTTCTGGATGTATTTGCTCCTCCTTTCCTTCATGTGTTGAGACTGTTTCACAGATGCACAGGCATTTCTGTGCTGGAGAAGGAATGCCGCTTAGATCCTGATTAAATGCATGCTTTGGATATGTTTATTGACTGGATTCTTGACTGTCTGTAGGAGTACACATCTTCACTGAGGGTAATGGGGATAGGAGAGATGCTGTTGCTCTCACTGAAGAATGAAGAAATCCGCAGCAGCTGGATTGATCCCATCTGTTTAACTCTTAAATGAATTCATTCTTCTGCTCCTTAGAAAATATTATTGTATTGACTGAACAGTTGGGATGGAGCGGCACCCAAAGAGGTTGTGGGACAGACTGCTTCCCTTTTTGGTGCTCAAGAAGCCAGATGACAATTTCAAGCGCTCCTGAATCCACTGCTCTTCCAGGTTACATCCAGAACTGATGATTAAGCTACCTTTAACTTTTTAATCTTGAAATGATATTGAGAAGTCTTTAAAAAGATGTTAGAGTAAAACAACGAACTTTCTAATCAATCACATGCTATTATAACATATTGGAAACTTATTAAAAATGGACTATTATTCTTTATGTATCATATCTTACTATCTAATCTATCTATATTAGTTACTTTTAAAAGGAATTGGGTGATAAATTACTCCATTACGGCGGAATGAAGAGACTTAAATTCTTCAATGGGGAAACTACAAAGGAGATTCTTACAGAGACTCAACAGTTGCAAACCACGTTACCTGCTGCTGGTGTAGGTGCGCTGAGTGATGCAGAGGATGTCTTAGTCAGGGCCAAGGGATGTACATTCAGTTAACTACTGTGTTGTGGCATTGCAATGCGTGCATGCTCATAGTTGGTGTATATTGTTGTTATTTTTTTTTAACAGAATGACAAAATGTATTTAAGATCGTGGTGTTTGCTTGTCTTGGGCTCTCATCAGCCTCTGCTGGGTGTTTATTGCCATCAGTGAGAGACTGTGCAGACCGTGGCTTATGGGAAGCTTTCTGTTAGACCCACGTAGGAGCTGGTGAAAAGGAAACAAAGCAGCACCCCTTTCCTCCAGCTCTGCTGAGACTCTACACAAAGTGTGCAGGGGAATGTGGTAAAGGACTGTCAGGGCATTTGCATTCCAATTTTTGCTCTGTAGTTTGCCTGTCTCTATCTCATTTTCTATCACTCTAGGGTGAGTTTTTCAAGACTAAAACAGCCTGCTCAAATGCAGTTTTGTTTCTGTGGGCACCTTTCCCTGACAGGTGTGGATTTATTACCCTGTTTCCATACAGCACTCCTCTCCCCCCTCCAGCATGCCATGTGAGCTGTTCTCCTTGTGATCTCATGGGTACCTGCTGGGCTCGGGGAGACAGGAAATAGAGAAATGAGCACATCTGTGTGTGCATTTGTAATGGGTGGGGAAAAAAAGCTGCAAAACAACACTTGGTTCTCCTGCAGAATAACGAAGAGTGGAGTCTGTGGATCTCAGGGAGTTTCCCTTTTAGCTTTTTTGTCTGTCTTCTTCAATTCAAACCTAAATGGAAGATCTGGACTACGTGTCTAGTTGCAGAATGGAATGTGTGGGGCCACTGGAATGGTTTGGGTGCCCCAGGGCTGATGGATGTGTAATATTGGTAATGTAACGTCCAATATTAAGTTCATTCACTACTTCTGTTACTATAGCTCGTTGCTGTTATAGCACCTTAAAGGCTAGATTGGCATTGTGCTGCTCAGGGGATGGTGCATCTGAGACGCCAGGTGCAGAGGAAGAATTTGGACGCTTATATGAGTGGAGAGAGGAAATTAAACAAACAAGCAGAATGGGATTCATCTATTTTAATGTTTTAGTTGTGCAGTGCACTTATAAAGGAAAAATCAATTTACTGCAGCCCTAAATAAATAACTGATAGAAGAATACTTTCATCTTGAATTGAAAACAAAAATGGGAATGGTAAATAAATGACTGTCTGAATGGGTAAAAGTGTTAAAAGCAGCAGTAGCAGAGTTGGAGGGCTAAAGGCACTACATTTTCATATAAAAGAAAATATAAAAGTGGCATAAATTGAGGATAAAGGCCTGCTAGTAAGAGGCCTTTGTTTGTTTACTGATGCTTTAAACAGCTCATTTTTCCTCCTCATTTTGATTTAAAATAATCTAAAATGGTAAGGAGGGATTTGCTGGGAAGAAGCACAGTGTGCAGCCTAATCTCCCATCCCACAGACATGCCGGCATTATCATAAAAATGTTGGAGGTTTTCTTGGTTTTGAACTCAGTTTTGCCAAACTCTTGACAAATGAGCCCAAGTGCATTAATAACGGAGCTGGAATGATTTTCGTGTGCACAGGGAAAAAGGCAGTCTGTTTGAATTTTGTATTTTCATTGCTTTTGACAGTCTTTGTAATGTCCCCCTGGCAACAGCAAACCCCATGTGTTGGGGTTGGGTGGGTTAGGTTTTCCCAGCGTTCCGTATTGTCTCCATTCCAGCTGTCCCTGTTTAAGACATAATACTGGTGGCTGGAAACTTCCCCATAGGCTTTGGTGGTGAGTAAATGGAATAAATGGCAGCACAGCTGCTGTGTCTATGATCCTTTTCATGGAGATAGCCATCTGATTCCCAAATACATCATCTCAGGTTGATTCTACTATATTAGTTGTATCCAGCAGTAGTAAATTCATTGATGTGGGGCGTGCTGCTGGGTTTTGCTGCTGTCAGTGCTGAACAACGCAGTGTGATACTGAGGATAGCAGTCCAGGAGGAGTGATGGTAAAAGTGAAGGGAAATGTGGTTGTAGGTCGAGTGAGTCCATCTGAACAGTGGGCAGTGCTCACCTTCTCTGAGCACTGTGTCCGGTGCTCTCAGAATCCCGCATGTCCATCTGTTTGGCCAGAAAAAGCATGATCTCTTTTTCTCACTTGGCTTTTAACAACAACTGTGTGTTGCAGAGGGTTTTACCCTGTAGAACAATAAATATCTTGCAGGACAGGTAGAATTTTACGGCCTTATTTTTGCTGCTGCTGCGGCATGTTTGCAGCTTCTATTGAAATTAATGGCAATTGCAGTCACATATCAGTGTTAGGAGGGAACCCCCCGACCTTATAAATGCAGGCAATATTGTGAAGCTACAAGCTGCCTCTTGGAGGGGGAGAGCAAACAAAATCGCACTTTGTATTAGATATCACTCATTCATCCTTTCTCTTCTTCTGTTGCTCTCTGGGTCCTGATCCTATTAGCCACCGTGTTCCCTCGTAATTTACAAAAGCAATGCTTTGTGCGGGGATGGGGGAGGAGGTCTCCTGTGCTGCCTTGGTTGGAAATGTTGTGGATGGGCACAGGGCTGCAGTGGAGTTAAGTGTTCGTGTAAGTTCTCCCTGATTCCTCCTAGTTATTCTCCTGTGACTTGTTGCCACGGTTAATTGAAGTTTTGCCCAAATGGGACCTCTCCTAGAAACGTAGATGGTTTTTTTTGGCTTCCACTGTACGATGTAGTCCTGTCTTGTCCTTGTTATTTTGAGGGGTTTTTGCCTTTTAAATTCAAGTATGTAAGTGCTCAGAAGAAGACAATGACTCATGATCTCAGGTCACTCACCCATGCTTGGAAATGTCTCTGCGTTTTGCTCCAGAACGTGGTTTCATGGCATGTTTGAGTTTCTGTAAGGCTTAAAACCCTTCTTTACGTTACTGATATCACTGGAAAATTTTGCACTGATATAAATGGATTTGGAAATGATTTTTGTAGGCAGATCAGGGAACCTATGTTGTCTTCCAT
Organism: Bambusicola thoracicus; assembly: GCA_002909625.1. Taxonomy (NCBI): domain Eukaryota; kingdom Metazoa; phylum Chordata; class Aves; order Galliformes; family Phasianidae; genus Bambusicola; species Bambusicola thoracicus. The sequence goes on from PPHD01000748.1 coordinate 45,812, forward strand.
CAACTTCTCTAAAATACATTTGAATATTAGTTATTTGTTCCCCTCTAAATGCATTTGAAGTCAAATCTTCAGGCACAGTACTGATGGAAACCGTTGAATTTTAGGCTGCTTTAGAAAGATTTGAGCAGTGTTTGAGTTAATGTACTTTTTTTAATCCCTTTTTAAAATTTATTCTGGCAGTGGAAAGAAAGCAGCTCTCCTTCCTCGCTCCCCCATCCTGTCCATGGAGAAAGCAAAGAGTGCAAAGGCTGCTCCAACCCTGTCCGCTCAGCAGAGAAAGCCGGATCAGATTCCATTAGAAGCTTCCAGGCCCTGCTTTCATTGTATGCAGCATTTCTGGGAAGCAAGACAGTCAATGTGTTTATTGCTCATGTTCAAAACACGTGGGGAAAAAGGGAAGCCAAAGAGAAATCCTGACTTGCCTCCCCTCTGCATGTGCCCTTTCTATCTCTGCACGTCAAAGCTGGTGCTGCTGGAGAAGCTCTTCTCTTGGCTACTAAGAAAGGATGCTGAATGTTACTGTATTGCTAATTACTGGAAATGTCTTGGTGTTTTTTATCTGAATCTTCAAAGGGTGAAGCTTTTATTGTAGAGAAATACCGTATCACTTGAAACATGGCTGTTGCACGTGCAAGGGGGTCCCACTCCCACACCCTGTGGGTCAGGGAGATTGCCCGAATTAACTTGACTCCATGGTGAACAGGAAGGGTAACAACCTCTCAGAAGAGCCACAGGAGGCAGGCAGAGGCCTGATTAATGGGGGTATTTCATGGGTGGAGACCCAGGGAAATGCAGGTCTGGAAAGAAATGACACCATTTGTCCTGGTGTGCCGGGTGGAGCTGTGTGGCTGGGGCTGGGTTGGCATGTTGATCATTGGGACTGGGTGTGCCTGGAAGGGAGGAACTGGAGAGGGACAAAACTCCCCATCCCCTGCAGGTCAGATCATGCTGTATCTCCTTCTCAGGACAGTTAATGAATTATGAGGCAGTGATAATCCCTCTCAAAAAGAGTTTCTGGCTTACCCAAAGGCAGATCAGTGACTCTGCAGAAATTGGTGGAGTTGATTTTGATTTACTGAGTTTAAATGAAAGGATTGTGCCAAAGGGCCCGGAGTCTTTAAGCTGCTGTACTTTATTGAAATTGACAGTGTCACGTTATACCAGCTGAGGACATGGCCTGATTTATTTTGTTTCTGGGATGTAAATGCAAAACCTCTCAATGGGGACAGTTATTTTGAGAGCCTTCTACATTTTTTTTCTCCTAATTACTCAGTTCTAAATAGCCCAGGAAGAATATTCAGCTTTTGGTGGTGGGATTTGGATTTATATTAAATTCTATTCATGACACTATTTCCAATAGCTGAGATTCTGCAGATACAGGGATTAATGTTTCCGAATCTGGTCATATTGAATAGACTGGTCATTATTTGTTAATTCACTGCTTCCTTTTTCTGTCTTCCTTAAAATACTATTTTATCTGTTAAATCTCAAAGACTTCGGAGCTGGATCTGTGTGGTTTTTTTTTTTTTTTTTTTTTAACACCGTACATGCTTAATTAAAGCCCTCTGAAGCCAATGTAAGCATCTGCTAGATGCTGGATGTGGCATTAGCACACTTGCTGCCTGCTGCAGCGTCCAGGGCTGCTGAGCGCTTGGAAGCAGAGCCTGAGTGCAGGTGCCCAGCTGGGAGGCTCTGCACTTGTAGCACCTCTGCATGCTCCAGAGGGCTTACAAATGTCCAACTTTGATGTTGTAGTGACGAACACAGAGTTCTCCCTTTTTTGCATTGGGATGCCTGTGTCTTATCTCACGCTGAGCCGGTGACACGGCCCTTCCAAGGGTGATGCATGTCATAGGTGTGGGATTTATACTGATTAGGGCCCTTGTCTCAGAACAATTACGGTGTTTTGTAATAACTAAAAACTCAGTGTGAAGCTGGGAGTGAGTCTCTTGATAAAATGTCCCCAAGCACAGACCAACTTCAGTGAGTTGGTGGTCCTCCAGCTTGTTGTGGGGTGAATGGCCATACATAGCCTTCCTAAGGAGCAGGCACAGGGCAGGATTATTCTAGAATATGCTATGGTCAGTTCTGTGGCAAAGTTCCATCTTGAGGTGGACCTTGGGTAAATGCCTGCATGCAGGGAGTCAGTATTGTTCTTATCTCTTGTTCTGCCCCAGAATAGATTTTGCTGTTACAGCCCTTGCTCCAAATTCTTGTGTACCTGGGCTGGGTGAGCTAATGCTGGATTTCTGTCCTACCTGTAACGGTGGAAGTCAACGGAGACATGACAGCATGTACCCAGCACTCCTGGTGCCAGGTCTGCATGCAGTGGAGTCCCTGGAAACAACAGAAATGACAATGGTCACTGTGGGCTTTTTTTTCCCATTTTTGCTATTATGATAGAAATTGGTCTGGGAGGTACTGCTTTGCTTTTATCTCCTTTGAGTTCTGTAAGCAGCCTGTGCAATTAGAAGGCAGAAGATTAAACAGCTGTCAGCAGTTCATAGCATGAGCCGTTTTCAGGGCACTTAGAACTGAAGGAACTGCAGACATCTCTATTGAGTGTTTAACTCCATAAACGAGGTGAGGTTTGGGAAGGTTACACAAGCAGCTGTCAGGATACCCAGCTACCAGTGCAAGGGTTGACATGGAAAACATTAAGGCCACGGTGACTGTCCCTTTAAGAATTTCAGCAGACTTAGTGAAATGATGGACAGTATTATGGGATGGGATGCTTTTAATGTGGCATTTTATTTTCTACCATACTGAAGAGTTTTAGATCCAAGAGATTCCTTACAGCAGTCCTGAACCATTGCCTTGCCCTGATTAAGTTCTGAGTACTCAAATTCCTGTAAATTGCTGTGAAGCTAAAAGTCACCATTTAAAAAGATTATTATAATGAGTTTTGGATCCTTTTCCAGTTTAAAGATGAAACACTGCATTAAGTGCAGGCAGTATCATGCTTTGTTACACAATCCCGGGTAGCTCTCACTCAAAGATAAATCAAAGTGGACTAAAGGAGAGCATTTTCTGTATCACAGATTTATGGCAGTGCACAACAAACTACTTCTCAGCTGCAGCATTTTTGGCATTCTAGTTAACATTAAAAGTGTCCAAATAAATGATTAAATTTAAATTACCCTCTAACACCTCTGCTACCTCACACCAATGTAATAAAACATACTGAAACTGTAAGAGCCAAATGCAACAACATCCTCCTGCTGTGCCATTAGCTTTTTCCAAATGCTGAGATATATGCAGGTCGTGCTCTGCCTCTGCAATACAGAGGAGAGAAAAAGCAAAGGCACTCCTGAACTGTGGGCAGCAGAAAGAGAAATCATGGGGGAGTGAAGTGGAAGGGTAAAGCAATGAGATGTGAAGGATTTAACTACTAAATCTATGTCCTGTCACCACAGGCCCTGGAAAGTACAAGGCAGAGGTCCTCATCTCCAACCTACTGCTTGGCAGCTGTAAGGCAAGGGACCTGGAATGGCTCAGTGGGATACGAGTGTATCCAAATAGGACCTCTGGTTTTTGTGCTGTATATTGAATTAATTTGCCTGATGGCAGCCTATTGCTTTACATTTCTGATGCCCCTGAGGAGGGGCCAGGAAACCTTCCCTGCATCTTGGCGCAAGGACTTGCTTTGGGCACGCTTCAGTCCCTGTCCCCTTATTTTCCTGTGCTGGCAAGCATGATGTCGGTCACTGGGATGTGTTCAATGACAGGCAGAGCCTGGCCAGCTGGAAAGAAGTCCTTTGGCTTTGCTTAGATGCATATGTCTTGGGGCTAAGGAGAGAAGTCTATGGTCTTTTATTATCTATAGGCTTTTAAGAGCAGAAAGAGTGCTTGCCCAGGGAGGTGGTGGAGTCACTGCTGTGGCCCCTGCTCAGCAGAGGCATCGCCCTGTGGCTTAAACCTGACACAAGAGGAAAACATTTGGGTCGCAGGTTTCAATTAAATGAGCGGGATGTAGAAGTTGATGGTATTCTATGAAAACTCAATAAACCTTGAGAACAGCATCAGGGCTGATATCTGTAATTTAAAATAATGGATATCAAGAAATTGTTTCTCATTTATCTTTGCTGCCGAGTTTCAGAGGCACCAAAGAGACTTCATTAGATTTTTTTTCTTTTTTTAAATAGCTTCATCTATCTCAATCAATGATGGGTTCTAGAGGTGGCTGACTATTATGTTTAATAATACACGGGATGGAAAAAAACAGTCCCCATCCTCTCACAGTTTCTGACATATGTGGAAAGGATGTATGAAATCACTTCTCGGTAGTAGATAGAAATAGGCTTTTTACAAAAAAAAACCCCACAACTCCATTATGCAAGATAAATGTGTTTTTGTTGCAAAATGTGATCTGTAGGCAGAATATTGAAATCTTTGTTTTACACAGGCTGAAGTTTCATTAGAAGAAATTACTTTGGAAACCCGGGTTTAAGCAAACACTGCTCCCTAAGCGTGCCTCAGTGTTGTCCTGTGAGCACTGCCCTGCAAAGTGGCTCCAGGAGACCTGGGCCAGGCTGGACCTGGAGGGATTGCTTAAGAGAAGTTTGGTCGCTTTTGGAGCATTGGCAAGCAGTGTTATCCACCTGTAATCTCCCCCACTCCCCCTGTCCGTCTGTGAGTGCCAAAGGCCACGTCTGCTGTTGTATGAGGACAGTGGGCTCAGCACCATCGCCGGGTGCCTGACCTGAGCTTTGGAGATGAAGCACAGAGGAGCTGTGAAATTGCTAAGAGAGGGGAAAAAGAGTTTGTAAAGAGAGCGTGTGGAATAATTTCTACTGCAGAGGACTGAGGTGGCAATTTCTGTGCATAAATAGAAAGAAGCTTTTCAATTGCCATTAGCATGTGGAGGAATTGGGATTCTTTATTTTTATTGCGCCTGTATCAATGCAGTGGTCCAAGCCCCTCAGTGGAGGATGAGGTTAGGTTGAAGCAAGTCTTATTGGTTCATGGGTGATCTGGATGTGGTGAGGAGATGGGTAATGCTGTGGATCAGGAATTGGACTCGATGATCCTTATGGGTTCCTTGGGATATCCTGTGATCCTGGTTGGATGCATGCAAGTGTGATGATTATTGAATCACTCAGTGTATAAATATCCAGGCTAATAGAAAGGCCTTACTTTAGGAGATGGCCGTATGTTTTCCTGCATGACACCTAAGTATCAACAAAACCAGTTTGGGGAGGGCGGGGCTGTTTAGATGGGTGAGTGAATGAGATTAAAGCAGACAGGAAATGTACTAAAAAGGGGATCTTTGGAGATTTTGCTCTATTAGACTCAAGATACATTATCTGGTGCAAATATTAAGGCTGGCAGAGTATCTGAAGATGCTACTGAATAATTTCTGTATTTTGGCAAGAATTAATGTGCAGCTGCAGAAGCAGGGAGAGGGGAGTTAACATGGTGGCAATTGAGGAGTTAACTGAGTGCAGAACCAGGCAGATGCGAGGTCTGGTCATGCATTAGCACAGTTAACATCGGGCGATTAAGTGCTCCAGATAAGTGCAAAAAGATTAGAGCCCTCTGATAATTCACACCAACAGTCTACCTGAAATGGGATAATCAGGCATGATCTTCATTTCCAAGTTACAGTCTGCCTGAAATGGGGTAATTGAATGTGATATTCATGAGTTATTCTGTTCTTAACAGAAGTAAGTAATAAGCCCCATGGCGTCTCTCTTACCGGGATCTCAGATACGGTGTTTTCTATCAGAGCTTATTTCTTTCAATTCACTGCTAAGAAAAATCCCATCACCTTCAGTTATGTAGCTGTATTTCACCTTCTAGCAGCTGTATGGATCTGCACTGACAGTGAGTTCTAAGCAGGCTCTGCGTGCTGTCATGCACAACTACAGTGTTTGCAGTGTACGTTGTGCAACTGTCTAATTCAACTTCCAGGGTTTTTAGGTATTTCTTCTATTCTTGTATTGTTGAAAGTGTGAGGCTGATCTTCAGTGAGGTGGTCCAAGGAACTCTTGAAACACCAGGAAGGGTCAGACTGTTTTCAGAAGGTAAAGCTGCCAACGGTTCCTTGGCAGGGCTGGGGCAGGAGGGTGTCTGCCATTCGTTAGGAGGTAATGAGTTATTATATACGCTTTGAAAATGAACTCTGTTCTTACTGGACTTCTCAGGCGTGTTATTCTCTGAGATTCCATTCACTCACTTTGAGCACAACTGAGAAATATTTTCCAAAGGTTACAGCCACTCCTGGGATCAATAATTCTGGCGTGGTTGTGTACAAGGAATAAATGAAACTTGGCATTCAGATGCTTGGGAGCATCAGTTTCTGTGTTCAGCTGGGACATGATGGATCTCTAGAATGCAGGAAGAGGCAGTGTGTTCATACTAAAGGTCACTTAAGTGTGAGCTCCAAGCAAGGGAGGAAGTTCATGTCATTGCCCCTTGGAAATAGGGGCTCTTAGTTATGCATGGTGGGCACTTGGAAGCTTAAATTTTGCCTGTGGGGGCTCTTTATTTCCACGTGGGTTTGGGTAGGAAACTGAGTGCAAAATGAAGGAGGTGGCCTGGCATAGCAAAGCTTCCCATGGGCTGCTCGTCCCTGCTGGATGCTCCAGGGTATGAGGATGCCCTGCAAGCAAAGCTCCCATGTGCAAAAACATGGTGCCCTCAAAGCTCTGCTTAGCTGTCCTTGTGTTTGCTGTAGAATTGCAACATCTTGAGTCAATACTTGAGCTGGGGACACTACATTAACTACTGTCACATCTCATAAAGTGATCATTAATCAGTAATCATTGGCTATGTTCAAAATGTGTTTGCTGTGTTTGTAATTTTTTTTCTACACTAGTGGTTCCTGATAATCATATCAGAGATCTAAGCATGTCACTAAAACTTGCAGAGTGAATTCATCTTTTTCATGATGTGTTTCCAAGCACTGGTCTGGAATTCTCTATGAAAATATTAAGCAAAGCAACTCAGTTTTGAAACAAAACCTGCCGCAGGGGATCAGTAGTCTGAGAGCATACCAGTCTGTCTTGCTGGGATCCTCTGTGGATGACGTCTTTCAAATGCTCTTCCAGCCTTCCTGGTGATGAAACCCAGCCTGCAGTGCCCTGCAGCTCTACCAAAGCCACCACCATTACTTGGTACCATGTTTGGCTCCTTTTAGGGGGAGCAATCCCATAACTTGCAGTTCTTGTCTGCATGTATGTACTGATGGGCGCAGTTTTCTTTTGGATGGCTTACCAAAACTTTCTGAGATGATGATGATGATTTTTTGAATCCCGTAACAATTTTAGACTAAGGTAATGTTTAAAATCCAGTATTTCTTGTGTTTGAAAGAAATGTGGTTAGTTCTTCTTCCATGATGTCCCTCTCAAGGGCATCTCAGCACAGTATCTTGGTCAGACTCTCCTAGGTGTCTCTCCTGCAGGATTTCCTGCCTCTAGTTCCCATTGTGCCAGGTGAAGCCTTCAAAGGGAAAAAGTGAAATGTATGTGGATCTTTTATTCATATACAAATACTGTTTATTTTGAATGACATTTGTGATTTTGAAAATGAAATTCTGAGGGGAGCATCCAGAGCTCTCCTGCTCTCCACCATCGTGCTGTGACTCAGTGCTTCTGGGGACAGGTACATCCCTGAGCAGGAAGGGGTCCATGCAGTGAGGTTCCTTGAGCTCTTCTGGAAAGGATAAGGAAGGAGGGGAAGTAATAGTATTAAAATCTAAAAATATTTACTTTACTTGCATAGGAGTTCTTAAGGATTGCTTCTGTAGGGAGTGGGACAAAATGAATATAGAAAACCCAAAGAGACTGCAGGATTATAACTGCTTTGTGCAATCAGGTGGGACCAGTCTGTCCTCCATTTGCACTCCTCTAAGCATTTGCTTAGTTTTACTTGGCCGTCTCTAATCGTTTTATTTTCCTATTTCACCTCAGGCTTCCTAGAAAACCTGGGCTTTCTGTCCCCTAAAGGTCACAGACTCCACAGCTCAGTAATGCTGATTTTTGCTGCACAGCCTTCTGCTCCATTAGCACAGTCCATAGGTTGTTTCTAATCCCCAGAACTGATTTATTTAATCCTTGTAGGTGCCATTTGTTACGCGTTATTCTCAGCGTTTATTCACAGCACAAACAGATGGTCAACGGAACCAATTAACCTTTCCCGATCTCTCTTTCAGGCTTTCCACGTTCTCAGAGTCTACGGACAAATGAACCCAAACTGCTGGGAGACGTCCTGCCAGACAGAGATGAATAGGACAGCCGGCGGGCACACACTGCTGGGCACGGACCCAGGCTCCATGCTCAGGGGGACTACTGCTGAC
>PPHD01000749.1:0-21536 GCA_002909625.1 Bambusicola thoracicus
TCCCCAAAAGGAATTAAGCTTAATATCAAGTTATAAACAACAATTCATTCAATCTTCTGTGATCACTGTGTGCATCAGCTAAGTTACCCAACAGGTTTTCTGTTTCGTCTGCAGATCTTCAGATAAGCATTAACCCCTTGTTTAACTTCTGCAGGATTGCCTGGAGGCAGTATAGGAGATAGCATCTTTTCTGTTGCTCCACTGAATCAGAAAAGCAGCAAGAGATGGGTAGTAAACTTTGGATAGGAGAAGATAAGAAGCGTTGTTATTCAGTCTGTGCAGGTGTGATCCACGAGCACACATACAGAGGCACTGCTCAAAGACAGCCAATTGCATACATGCAGCACAAGGAACAAAGCCTAGGATACATCTCCTCCAGTGCTTACATACGCAAGTAATCCACAATCCCATGGACTGAAACAGCTACAGGAAAAATAAGAAAATGGGGTAGCTGAACAGTGCATTACAGATCCTGGTATTGCTCGCAAGTAATGAAGAGTCTACACAGCCCCTGAAGAAGCTTTTGTACTTTCAGAACGAGCAGAATTTGGATTACAGCCTTGCTCCCACAGGAAACCTGTGTCATGGTCACACCTCTGAACTCCTACGGAACAACTGGTATTTGAGACATTGTTATGGGCCACAAGTTGTAAAAATACTATTCATAACATTCTGCTTTACTTTTTGCAGCAATAGAACTAACTAATGTTGGGGAATCTTTTAAGGGAGCTTAACAGCAATGAGTATTTTAAAAAGTACTCTTGGTTACAGGAAACAACCTCAGCAATGCAGTTCAGCAGAAAACCTAGGGTAAAAATGTTTGTGCGCTTTAAGTAGCATCCTGCTTGAAATGCAAGAAGCCACAAGGCAAAACCCTATACACACGAGAACTCCTGTTCATTCAGAATTTCCTATAGCCTTCTTTGAATTTCAGCAACTCTTAAGGCAGTTGCTGAGAATGAGTGGGAAGTTCCCCATTCCTTGCGCACAGAAATATTCAGACAATAAAAATGAGAATTAGTGACTTAGAATGTGTTTCCAGTGCTTCCAGCTTCTTAATGCACTGATGTTTTTTGTTACATCCTTTGGATTTTTGAAGTATTAGGTGTCATTTCCTACATAACAAAATCATACTGTTTCCCTTGAGATTAGTGCTGCATTCCCTCCTGTCCCACAGCTTTGGAACATTCCACTGCTGCCGTCCTTCCGCCCCATTTTGTTGCGTGGGAATGTGAGCACTCAGATAAAGGCGTTCTCAACACAGCCATCCTTGGGTTAAGTTCCTGAAAGAAGTCACAAATGCATCATGGCAAATGCACTTGTAACAGTTTAAAAATGCCTCCTGATTACCACTTGCCAGTTTAATTCAGTTAGAAATCATTAATATTAAAGACAGCAACCACCTAAAGTTGGCCTTGCTAAACTTTGAGGCCAGAGTTCAACATAACTGGAAAGCAATTTGTAATAACGTACTGTCTTCAGAAACCTCAAAAAACTTCTGCGCAGAATTTGAATGCATACGCATTGAGAAAACTAAATGCCTGCCCTTGTTTCAGCATCTCCAACAAAATCATCTGATTCTAGATTTAGCTTCTTGACTTTATATGTTTTAAGGCTAAGATCCATAGAACAAACCAAATCTGAAATTCTACACTTCAGCTATTTTTTTTTTTAAATATACATTCTTGCTTTCCACTGCGTTTGATGTTTCTTGACAGTAACACAGATTAAACATTTCAGACTCGGGTAGCTTAAAGGCAGCTCAGAGTTTGCTCTAACTCTTCACTTCCAAAAAAGAAAACAAACAACCATACCAAATATGGAAGATTTAAGCTAGAAGGAATTTCAAAAAGTTGTAAGCAGCAAAAGTAGGTTGAATTAAAGTTTAAAGTCATTACTCATTTTAGTGAGTGTTCTATTTCAGTATACATTTATCATACGTTTTACAATTGGAATGATGGCTACCATATAAAAACAAATTCTTTACAACAACTTCTCAAGAACTCCAATTATTCCTTTACATGAAAGTAACTTCTGAGGTAAGCGAAGTTGCTTCAGAAACACCATCCCTTTCCACATAGAGATGTGAAATAATGTATCTCGTTTCCCAACACTGCCCAGTTCTTTTGGATTGGTTCTGAAGTAACCAAGTAAGAAAAATACAGCATGAATGCAGCTGTAAAAGCAGCAATTGCTGATTATATATGTAAATGTGCCTAATAAAAATATACTGTGCACTTTCCTGCATTCCTTGTTTTATGTCTTGGTCTAATCAACTACAGCTATGAACACTGAGAAGGTAGGGAGGAAAAGGAACCATCTGGCAACTGTTACCTTTGTATCTACAACTTCTGGAGTCCTCTGTGTAATGGCAGATGATGATTTCAGAAATTAATCTATTATTTTTCTTTGAAACTATTTCAGCAATTTTTTTGCAGACTAAACGTCTGTTCTCCTACTCTATAAGGTGTCGCTAGAAGCTGGCTTAGCTGGCTGAACCTGAGTTAAGATGCAGACACTGCTACCTCTTGTGGCAGAAGTGGTATGCTCGTAATAACTACCAAGGCTTCTGAAATTCTTGGATATGATTGCTAAACCTGCACTGCATCTTGAGTCTTAGCAAGCTAGGAAAGCTGGAAGGCAGGAAATATTCAGACTTCACAATTTTATCCATCTCCTCAATGAATTTAGAATTGGTAATCTGTTACAAAAGAAATTAACAGAAATTTGTCTGGCGTAACACTATCTGGAAGCTTCCCATCAAAATTCAAAAAGAGAGGAATAATGCACAGCACTGTATCTGCAGCCAAGTTTGACAAGAAAAATAAAGATGTTCACTATCAGGTTGAATCATTCTCTGCATGGTTTCGTCAAAGAATATGGAAACAATGACTAATAAAAAGGAAAGCCAGAGCACATTACAGTGTACAGTAGCTGAAAAACTCTGGAAACAATTGCCAAGTCCAAGCCTGGTTCAGTAATGCCATCCAGCCGAACGCTGAAAGTTGGAAAAGACCTCCAAGATCATCCATCCCAACCACCCACCTATCACCAACATTTCCCACTAAACCACATCCCTTAGTACAACATCTGAATGTTTCTTGAACACCTCCAGGGTTGGAAACTCCACCACCTCCCTGAGCAGCTCTCTCAGAGAAGAGCACTTCCTGACATCCAACCTGAACCTCCCCTGTCACAACTTGAGGCCATTCTGTCTAGTCCTATTGCTGTTAAATGGAGCAGAGGCTGACCACCACCTCACCACAGCCTCCCTTCAGGTCATTGTAAAGAGTGATAAGGTCACCCCTGAGCCTCCTCTTCTCCAGACTGAACAATCCCAGCTCCCCCAGCCGCTCCTCATAAGGCCTGTGCTCCAATCCATCACCAGCTTTGTTGCCCTGCTCTGAACGCACTCCAGGGCCTAAGTGTCCTTCTTGTAGCACGGGGCCCAAAACTGAACACAGCACTCAAACACAGTACTTCCCTGCTCCCGCTGGCTATGCTATTTCTGATACAAGTCAGAATGCCACTGGCCTTCTTGGCCACACTGCTGGCTCACGTTCAGTCAACTAGCACTTTCAGGTCTGTTTCTGCCACACAGTCTTCCAGACACTCTGCCCCACACCTGTAGCACTGCCTGAGGTTGCTGCAGCCAAAGAGCAGAATGCGGCCCTTGGACTTGTTGAACTTCACCCCAGTGGCCTCAGTCCAGCTGTCCAGATGCCTCTGTAGGGCCTTCCTATCCCCAGGCAGAACGATGCTTCCTGCCAACTTGCTGTTATGACTATGTTGAAACCACAGTCATCAAGGACAGTTCCCAAACAAAAGGCTGTTTACTGTGAACCTGCTTTAGGAGTTATGCACACAGTACCACAGACAACACTGAATAGTCCAAGGAATTTTCACAGTCCAGAAATATACTATTTTGAACTCAATAAATGCAAATGCTCATGCATGCACCGGTTATAAGAACTGGGCTTTGTGCAGCAAGGAAAGGTTATTGGGCATGAATATTGGCAAATCTGTGCATACTGTTAGAGGGGAACAGACTGAATAAGTACATCTTGGAAGGAAGAGATGCCTTAAACAGTCTTTTGTTACAGCTCCCTTTTGTCGTAGGTTTCCAGATTAGATGCATTTTCTTTGTCATTAAATGACTTTGCACAAAAATCAGAAATCATGTACTATCAAATCAGATTTAAGTCTGTACACTGAATAGCACAATAGTTCATTCCAGAACAACCAAAGTTTCGCATTTCCAAATTCAAGCAGCTGTCAAGTAGCACACAAGCTGGGAGTACTAGGTGCTAAGAGGTAGAGACTCATCCTTGCTCAAGAAGAAATTCATCCCTGTCCAGGGAAACACACTTTATTTAAGCCTTCAAGCAGAACGTGCGACACAGTCAAATTTAAGAATATTTTGAAGGCCTTAAAACCAACCAGCATTTATAGAATTCTATGGTTTCCATTGCCTTTTGGCTTCAGCCACTCCCATCTCTAAGCCATTTTGAAGTCTACAGGCAAACAGTAACAGCTTATTAACCAATGTTGTTTTCATTAAGAAGTTCAACAGAAGAAAGCGTTTCCTGAAGCCATGCCCATCCTTGTCAAGAGCCTGCATTGTTTGCAATAATTTTGATGAAGCTCAAAAACAGGCTTCTGCAAGGCTTTTATCACTTCCAGCAAACCAACTTCATTTGTTCCTTACACTCTGGATTCAGTTGTACTTGATGCTTAAATAATCATGGCAAGATCACATATTAAGACTAGATCTAGATTTAGAAACTAGATCTAGAAACAGAAGGCAAAACTGATTAATCATAGCAGCACCAATAATGCAAACACAAAATAGATGGACACAGACTGGAAGCCACGAACAGGATGAAAAACTAAGTTGAACCTATTACAAGTTTGAAATGCATTTTTTTTTTAAGCTGTTCAGTTCTTATTAAGAATCCTCCTAAAGTAGAACATCTAAATAGAAATAATTTAAGAAAGAAAATAATGCATCTGACAATGCCCTTGTAAAAATACAACAGTAAGGGACTGACTCGATTGAAAAGGGAGTGTTCTTAATCATAAAGCACTTAAGCAGAAGAGTTTGTTCTCCATACACTTTCAGGTTTACTGCAAAGCCAGGAAACAAACATGAAAGGCTGCTTGTACTAAATGCACAGGGGACATTTCTGGCAAAAGCAGGGAGTGAGATAGATCAGTTGCCAGGATTTCTTACTCTGCAAGATGTGTATTACAGCAAAAGAGCAGTTACACCTGCCTCACACTTAGTACAACCTATAAACTGAGCTCAAAGTTAGGCCTTTTGGTTTCTTGTTAGGTACCATTTTCCTACCTGGAAATTTGGATTTATGTCAATAAATTCACTTCCTACAGCTACCTTTTACATGGAACATACCATCCCTATCTGGAACATATTATTTTACACATTTAGATAATGCGCATTGGAAAACAGACTGAAATCCAATACGGAACAAACAGAAGTGCAGTCAGATCCTTTTGCTTACTCACGGTCATAGAAGTGACAGTTTATGTCACATCACAACACAGGTGTTTACACAACTGCAGCAATGAAGCACTGCAAAACCAGACTGGAATTCTGCTGCATGATTTGCACACAGCTAGGACTGTGATGTTTCCATCCACAGGCGTGCAGGACAGAACCAAGGATCCCAGACCTCTGTTCCCAAGCTATTAAATAGCTCCTCTGAACAGGGTGCATCTTCCCACAGATTTCTGCACGTGCCAGGATACGCACCACCGCAGGACAGCAGTAGGAGAAGATGCTTGGATGGATTCTCCACTCAGATTTACACGAAACGCACCCCAGAGCAATCAGGTGCCCAGTTAACCTAGCATCTGGGGAGGGCTGACAGGTGTAATCCAAGAGAAGAACATGTTTTTCATAAAAAGATCTCATTTGTCATGAAATCCTTGGCCAGAATAAGTTTTCAGAAACTGATTCTTTCAGAGGAAAACATTCATGACAGCCTTTAGAATGAGAATGTATTTTCACCAGCCACTATTTTTTCTGAAGAAAAAATAAAGATCAGAATTTAAAAAAATGCTGGCATTCATTCCATTGGGAACTGACGTGTATCAGCCGATATGCTGGAGCCCTCTGTGCTACTCCTGGCCACGACAGCACAGATAATTCCACACAATGGACTTCTAACTCAAACCATTTATATTCATTTCCATGTTCAATCAGCCGTGGGGGGTGAAAGAACATGCTGTCTGATAGAAAGGCAGAACTAGCTGTTTTCCAAGTCCTGTACCTACAGCTTAAACATCCACAAAGTGTATTGCTGCTGTTGCCTGAGGTAACAGTGATATTTCACAGCCAGTCAGCCAGATAAGGAACACGAGAGAAAAAACAGCATTCTACACAGGAGCACCGACATTGGAATTTTTCCTACTTGCTCCGGATGTAGGTACATTATTTAGAGCACATAATCGCACTAATTACCATCTACTATCATCATAATTTAATCTCTAATCAACATAAAGCTATTTACCTTTCATGGACGACTAAAGTGAAGCAGACATTCACATTAATTCTGGGCGACTCATCGAGGATCCCTCTGAGATGGAGCGTTTCATAAATCTGTGAGATTTCCACTGTAGTCACGCGCAAAGCACACTATCAAAAGAAGTCTCAATGACAAGACAAATGTAACTCTAAACATAATTTTTCATACCAAGGAAGTCTATTTGGACTGCTTCACTGTAATTTTAGTGGTATATTTATCTGCAATTGCTACCTTAAAGAAAAAGATCCCAGCAGAACTAAATTTCAAGCAGTAAAAGGCTGAGCTGCCCAACCAACCAGCAGCAGACAAGTTATCCTCTGCAGGACTTGGACTATTTTTTTTTTTTGTCTCCACTGACAGTATAAGCAGGCAAGGCTCAAGGATACTTCCTTCTGAAGTTTTCTAAGTTGCAATGAACTTGAAACAAAAATAGGTATGGAACCCCTCAGCCTAAAATCATTAAAAAAGAGCAAAAAGATCAAAACAAACAACGAAGTCATCATGTTAGGCAGTCTGGCTTTTAAGAAGCACTTGATCATTTACAGTTGATGTAAACTCTATCAGGAAACATGCCTTTCAGCTGTGACTTTCCTTAGGATCACATTCACTTCAGCTTTGCTATCACTACATTAAAAAAAACAAAACAGAAAATATTACTGGAAAGAGGACAGGCAGTTTCCAGTACTTCAGTGACAACTCACAGGGCAGGTGAGGCTGCTGGACTTCTAAGCACCAAGCAATTACCAAACACAAGTAAAATCAGATTACAGAGCCATGATATTTTAATACAACCCAAGTAAGTCTCTTTATAAACTATTTTATTGTTACCAACAGAAATGCAGTAAGATAACAAGGCAGCCAAGCTTTTGATCCTTTTACCAGTGTGCTACATGCTGTTTAGAATAGAAATCTGCTTCAGCGTGAACATGGTGGGGTTTTTGTTTGTTTGTTTTTTTTAAGGCATGTCTTAACATTTCCGTGGCTGTTGAATAATATAAATTCTTTTAGGCAGCATGAACTTCTCCAAGGAAGGCAGTGGCTTTTGGTGAGCAACTTGTAACGCTGCTGCAGGGATACTGTGGCTTATCTGTAACATTAAAACGGGGAAAAGAAGTTGTAATGAAATACAACTTTTCCATTGTTCGCTTCCTAAGTTTGATCACATTAAAGCAGTTTAAAGAACACAGTAAAAACTAAATCCAAAAAGTTCAAGTGATCAACACATCAAGACTCAGTGACTGCACGTTTAATAATTTCTGGTTTAAAAACAGAACATTAGCATGACTGTCTGTGAACTACTGATTTTTTTTTTCTTTCTTTTTCCGGTTGTTTGTAAGATCATTTGCTAAGATACAGAAAGCAGAGTGAGAACTGTATCCCAGAGTTAACAGTAAGTTGCTTCAAATTCTTACTTTCTCTGATTCAAACAACCATCACTGTAGTACTTAACTATTACTTGCTAAACTTTTGAGGAAGCTTTATGTACGAGAGTCTAGAAACCAGCTGTAGAAGAAAGCGCTAGATAAGAGCAGAAGAGATAGAAAGAAAAAGAAAAACAGGGTGACTATTCACCTTAACAAATAGGTCTAAGCCAAATTTCAAGATCTACATAGCAAAGCTTTGATCCCATTTGTTGATGAAAGGCTCATGTTGATATGCAACTGATGTTTTTTTCTTTTTTACCAAGCTCTACAGATGAGGAAGTCCTTGTATGTTTCATAATCTAAAGATCACACACGTATGAAAAATAGATGAAAGCTGTCAGATGTTCTGATTAGCATGCAAATTAAAAAGCCGCTTGTTAAACCAGCTTTTGCAATGTGTAAGACTCTGCATCAACAGCCTAGCAAGAGATACAAGACACTATCTAGTGACAGAGCCATAATAATGGACAGAAGTGTCCATCAGTAGATTTGTGACACAGAATCTAGTATAACCTCATAGTACTTCCAGGGGAGAAATCAAGAAAATGACTATCAGGCCTCAGGTGACAGAACTGCATGCAGATCAACAGTGGAATATGCTGCACCTGTTGTCTCAGTGACTTACAGGAATTTTACATCAGTTTACCATCTATGCACTTCTCATCAACACTACTCACTTCCTTTCTAAGCTCTCTCTTCTTTTTGCCAAGTTGAATCTTCAGAGAAGCTTAAGCTATTTCTATAGTTAGGCGATACTGAAGACTGTGGGTTTTCTCTTTGGCAGAGCTGGGGTCACAAGCCAGAACAACTTACTATGTCACTGCTATTTTTTCCCCACATTTCAATACATTTGAAATCAATGTACCACTTAAAAAAACCCCACGTATCTTGATATCTCAGAGTATCTTTCTGTAAGGGGTACGTGCAGCAATTTCATGTCTACTGATTTAATGTTAAATAGGAGTGGAATCATAGATGGCAGGAAGGAGAAGGCAACTAGTTACATGTTAGTCACACACCTCTGACATAATAGATTATCTCAGGAATGTCTAGCAGCAGATGAGAAATCTACAAACATCAGGCAACAGCAATTTAAGGAAAATTCACTGTCTGATATTCTATCTTTAGCTTCACAGAGAGGTCCTGACAAATACATCTCTCGTTCTTCCAGGCCTACTTACTTTGTGCAGGATGACATCCATGTGATGAATTTTTGAAATACTGACAATACTGCAAAGAAAGAAAAAAATAGCATTTAGCATCTCTATCTTGCAAAAACACTGACAACTGCTTTTCAGACTTCTTAATACAAAATATTTTGTAATAGAAATTCAGGTTTTGGAGCTAAATCCCTTAACCACATTAAAGAATACAAGAGTATGAAAGGGAAAGTGCAGTCTCAGAATAGAGAAATGGCAATACCATGTTGTTACTTTTCCTTTTTATATATAAATAATAAAAAAAACAGATATAAATATCCTTAAGTATTTCAAGAATGGTTTTTTTTATGCACCATGGGGTAATTTCACAGAAGTCTAGTGATGAAATTCAGACCCACAAAGTCTGACTTGCCATTTTCTTTATTTTAATCTAGGCCTACAAAAAGCATTCATGCTCTGGTGTGGGTGGTTGGAGGAGAACAAATTTTTCTTTTGACATCAAAACCTCTCAAGTAATAACTTTCTGTACGAGAATATCCCATTACTTCTTCATATTTTAATACTGCAGAATGGCCACATCACCAACATTCCAAATAAACAAGCTGTGGCTACGAAGCAACTTAGCTCAGCATTAGAAGACTGCATATTCTCCTGATAACACCATTATTCGTATTGATACCTCTGTAGCTTAAAATGGAGCCCTTACATATGGAACTAGACACCTGAACTGTAACTCTTGAAAAAGCAGATACTGATTTAATGAAGTTAATGATTCTGTGGCTGCATGGCTGCAGCAAGACACATTTCCTGCTGAAATTTCAATCTAGCAATTGCTAATAGTTTGCCACATTGACAAATATGGAATAAAAAGGTCTGTCCATACCACCAGACAACCATAACTTTGTAAAAGACAGCAGCAAGACTGGACCCAGACAACTCGTAATCAGTTAAAGAAATGTAAGGTATAATGCACCACAAAAAAAAAAAAAACAAAAACCAAGCACAAGTTGAGTTAAGACAGCAAAAACCTACTTCCCTTACCTAATGAGGTATAACCAGTTTTAATGTATTATCAGCAAACTCATGCAGACTTGCATAAGGCACCCCTGTGAAATATAGAACAGCCTAAAGTTGTTTTATTTTATTGGAAACAAATTGAAAATTGCTAATTACAGGTGGGCAGTGACGTTTTCATTTCTGTTCCACAGCACAGAGAGCAGATGTTCCACATTTCTTCCTCTCATTGTTGTGTGAAGCATCTTCCTTACATGTGGAAGTTTGTGTTTTTAAAGCACAGGATTACCTCCAACTTGGCTTTTATTTATAAATTGCACAGGTTAATTTAAGTATTAAACTCAACAGAATCAAATGATTGTCTATTTTTCAACTTCCAGCCCACTGCCTACAGCCTCTAACCCCAGGGCAGGGGAGCCCTGCAAGCGCAGTACCTGGCCTTGTCTCTTCCCGTGGGCCTGGTGTTTGTCCCAGCAGGTACAGCTTCTTGCTTTTTAGACACTCTCACACCTCCAGCTTTGACTGCAAGAAGAAAATACAACTTATGTAACATTACAGATAGAACTGCATGCTAGACAGAGAAGACAAAATAATACGCCCCAGATAACTGTTAAGAAGAAATTTTCTTTCACAACTTCGCTCTATTTTTACTTCACTTATATATACATGCATCCATGAAGTAAGCCAAAGAGATCCACCAAGAAAACTAAAATGCTGTCACAGTGTACTCGAATCAGCTTCCAGATGCTGTAATCAGGAAATCAGCAAATGACTGGAACTCACATATATCCCAGCACTGTACATCTATGGAATAATCAATCTCAGATGGAAGAGTTCCTATTTTAAGTACAAGAAACAAAAAAATTGCACAACTCCAAACATTTCCAGTTTTGAAACAGCAAGAAAGGTTCCATGATGCATTCAAGGCATTTCAGAAGAAAGCCAGTAACGCAGATAAGAACCAGCGCATCTTACACTTGTGTTCTAACAAGTTTAATTATGCTTCATTAAGATACCTGCCAATCACAAGACCAATTAGCACTAATTAAAGTACAGCTGATCTAACAGTAACAATTTAAGCTCTGAGGCTTGTCAGAAACTTCAGTTCTGAACAAAGAACACACAAAGCATCTGAAACACCTTCCTGTTCACAAAGATGCTTCCAGTTTTAAACCTGCCAACACAAGAATGAACAAACTCAGAAAGCATCCTGCTTGCTTTGGACAAGTTGCTCCATCCAACAACAAGGTTCCCATTCTGGTCACAGATACACAGAACCAGAGCGTTCAAATACAAACACTGAGGGGGAAGGGAAGGAACAGGGGACAGAGAAAAGTTTCAAGAAGTACTTTCCTAAACAGCATGAGAAATGTATTTGTCCCCTGTTTTTTTGTTTTTTTTTCCTTTACCAAACATATTTGCCCAAGTAACAGCTGTTCTCTATCAAATCTGACTACTGCCCTTGCGTTTCCTGGACGCAGGTTTAGGCTTAAAAACAACAGTTCTCCAGCCG
The DNA here is from genome assembly GCA_002909625.1 of Bambusicola thoracicus. Lineage (NCBI taxonomy): Eukaryota > Metazoa > Chordata > Aves > Galliformes > Phasianidae > Bambusicola > Bambusicola thoracicus. The sequence continues at coordinate 11,660 of PPHD01000749.1, forward strand.
TGCCTGCAGCAGCCCTTCAGCGCTGGAGTTCTGCAGCACCTGGCTTGGCTGTCCTTTCTAGCATCGCTTACATGCAGTTAACTCTGCTGCCGTGTCAGCAGTAAGTAAGCAGCCTACCGATCTGACAGCTGCAAATCCACTACAGATCTGGAACTCCGTTATTTTGGTCATCTCACTGCAAAATGAGACGCCTCCAAAATGGAAGCGTCAACAGCGTTCAGCAATCTTTCAGCAAAGAGCAGCAGGATTCTAAACGCCCTCGAGTCCCCACGCAGGGAAACTCATCCCTGCCTCTGTTAAGTGGGAGTTCGGGTTAGGGCTTCGTTAGCCGTGATTAACAACAGTGAAAAGCGAAAAGCCAGGATATCTCAAGGTCTCAGCGAGATCTGTTCTCCTGCAGCCCCTCGTGGCACGTTAACGCTTCCGCAACTCGGCGGCACGCGGATGTTCGCGCTGTTTGGGAGCGCGTCGAACCCCACCCGGGAATCCTTCCCGCACGGGAGCCTCGCACGAGCGCACGTCCGCGCGACGGGCAACGCGCGAACCAACGGCGCGGTCAGCCCACAGCCGCGGGGCGGGCACCGAGCGCCGCCGCCCGGACGGCTCTCCACGCTGCGGGTGAGCGGCCAACGAGGGGTCTGTCCGGCAGCGACAGGCCTGACGGGGAAAGCGCCATCTGCTTTTTTCAGAGCAAGTGGGAGACGTCGAAAGTTTCCACACGGTGCTCAGTTCGCAGATTTCTAAGTGAATGCCTGCAAGCCGTGCGACTGAGCAGGTAAGAGTTCAGCGCGAAGCGACCAAGGTCGTCGCTAGCTTCCAAATTAAAGAGCACCACAACTTCCAAAGAAATAAGGTAAAAACCAGCAGCAACAAAAATCAGCACGGCGCAAAAGCGCTGAGCGGCCCTACGCCCTGACGGCACCGCGCCCGGGGAGCGGCGAACCCAGCAGCGCCGCCTCAGGGCCGCTCGGGCGCCGAGCAGTCGTTCCCGACACCCGAAGGGCAGCTGAGCGCTGAGGCCAGCCAGAGAAACTGGAAAAAAGTTACCTCCCGAACCTAGAGAAGTACGCCTGGAAAAGCGGCTCTGGAAGCACCGAGCACGCCTCAGCGTGGACCGAGCGTAGGACTCAGGGACCAACGACCGACGCCGCCGGCACCGATCGGGCGCGGGGTGAGCCCGCCCGGCCAGGGGGAGCAGCGCGGCCGAGGAGCGAACCGGGCACGCGCCTCAGCTCCGTGCTGCGTCCACCGTCCTCCGTCAGCACCGCCGGCCCGGGGCCGCCTGGCGCGCACAGCGGCCGGAACGCCGAGCGCCGAGGCGCGGTTACCTGACGGAGCAGGAACGGCAGGAAAGGCTTTCACCAACACGCCCGGTGCGTCGCGCTGGCGCGGAGCCTCCAGGAGCGCGGCGCGGGCGGGAGGGGTGGCCCTCGGGCACGCAGCGGGACCCGCACGCGGCAGCAGACGCAGCCCCGGCCCGGCCACCTCACGGCAGCGCGGAGCCCCGGCCCGTACCTGAGGGAGCGCGGCCGCCCGCCGGCGGGAGCAGCGCTTCGCGCGTCCTACGCGCCATCGCCGGGTGAGGGGAGGCGGAGCGGTTGTGCTGGGTGTAATTATAGTACGCGTTTAGGAGGAAACAACCAATCAGTGATCAAATTGCGTATCACCGAGCACTGCGTTCAAAACAGTGGCGAACGACAAAAGCGCCTTTTTTCTCTGATTGCCCGAGGTGCTCGCTGTCCGTCGGCGGCTGTGGCGGGCTCCGTGTGGGAGTTCCCGTCACGGATGGTACAAGCGGATTTATCGCGTGGCATTTTGCATGACGGACATAGTTAATTGTGACTTATTTTCTTCTTAAATAAGAATCCAACGCTTTGGTTACCGTGTTACTGAAATACAGTGCATTCCGTCTTAGCGGCAGCGCTGACGGTGAGGACGCCCAGCAGGTCGCTGTGCCCTGCGCCGTTCCGGTGCCGCCCAGCCCCGACGCTGCGTGGCTGCTGAGCGCCGTGCCGAACTGAGGAGGAGCAGTCGCAGGGAACAGAAAAGAGCCGGCCTTCAAAGGTAGAGTGCCGTGATGTCTTTTCTTACTCCATACGGGGTTTTTGACGTGATCAGTACTGAATTCTGGAATAACCGCCTTGTAAGATGTTCTGAGTCTGCTCTGTGTTGTTTACAATCCTGGAGTTACAGTCCTTACTCCTGTGTCACACTACGTAGAGTAGTGCCATCCATGTAGATGTCCTGTGCGGAAAGTAGCACCGCTCATGGTAAGCGTCTGATTATATCCTTAGAATGGAGTACAGGAACTGGAAGTGGATATACCCAATGTGTGGATGCTTATTTGGCACTTTTATTCACAGTTTCGTTTTCAGTGCTTAAATATAAGAAATCCATTAAGGAATTATGTTCTAATGCTTACCGTATATGGTGCAAACGTTGCTGTGGATGAAGATCTTACATTTTGGCATTGTCTTGAATCTGTCAGTGCTGACAGTATGTTGTACGAAGACAACGGGACCTTCAGGCTGCTGAGCTTTGTCCGGGATGATGGGCAGGGAGAGCAGGAGGAAATTCCTGCTCCACCCCGCGGGCCTCAACGCACACATGGTGCCAAGGGAGAATACACAGCAGTATTAGAGTACAAACAGCCCTCGCTATTTTTCTGTGTCGCAGTATTTTGTGGCTTAAAAATACAGCTACAAAAGTACTGCTGATGGTTCCTTGAATCATGTCAGCGTGCCCTCCGCCTGAGTCAGAGAGCAAAATGTGCGTGTTGTGATGAGACCCTTCTGTCTGCCTGGAGTCACTGAAGCCATAGCTCTGGGTGTCAGAGAGATTTTTTTGTGTGCTGCAAACGTGTTCTGCTGTGCCACAAAAATTAGAGATTAGAGGTTCAGACATTGCAAAATCAAACACAGAAGAAAAAATCATGTTAGTTTTGTGATTTATTGCAGATTGCCTTGTTCTTGCATTTCACAAATTAAAAACAGGAGAAGACAAAATATAGGAAAAGGGAGGGGAACCAGGAGGGGAAATTTCAAGTAGAAAAGAAAATAGAAGAAAACAGTGGGGATTTACAGCATGAGAGCATTTGTCCATTGATGGATGGCTGCTGCTTGTTGGGATTTTTAGAGATGAAGAAGTTAAAGGACTTCCTTTCTGCAACAGATATAGTTGGTATTTCAGCTCTGTGTGTTCACCTCTCTATGAGGCAGGAAATACTTGGAAATGCAGCAATTTCCTCCCTAGAAGAGCAGCATACCTTGCAGATATTAAAATCAATAGTAGCACTTGTGCCTGCCACTAGGTATTTAGCTTGAAATGGATGATGACATTTTTGATTGGGGAAAGGAATTATTTAAGATAAAAGGATCTGAAGGAGAGAGAACAGAAGAGACTTTCAGAAGTATTTGCTCAGTCACAGGTAGGCAATATGAAGTTCATTTGCTCAGTCACAGGTAGGCAATATACTTTTCAGTTGAGTCAGCGTAGCTCTTTTTAAACGCTGCAGGAACATGACAGAAAAGAAATATTCTGCTGCAGGTATATGGTTCATTTTTGATTAATGCAAACGTTAATATTTCTCCTCCAGCCTGCACTTATACTGTCTTTTTATAGCAGTTTGGAGTAGGCATGGATAATGGCATAAGGAACATTGTTGTCAAGTATGTGAAATCTAAAAGAGTCCAATCAGTGAACTGAGTCACATTCAGTGACTTCTGTATTAATTCCATCGTTCACTTGAGCGTACGTTATGCATTCTACAAAGCCTGTAGGAAGTTCGAACTCATATCTGCAGCGCTTACCTGCGCATCTTGGAGACCCGACAAGCTGAAGGCCTGATTTTGATCTGGATGCCACATTTTTCATAGACTGTGGGAGAAAAAGAAATGTCCAGGCATTGATGGTGCAGTTGAGTAGTGTTATTAAGGAGAAGCTACGCCTTACTGGCTAATTGCTGGTTATGAAATAAAACCTTGTTGCCAGAATGACTAGAAAGATATAGCTTTGTCGTCGTGTGTCACGTATTAAAAGCAAACAAATGGATCACTGGGTGGTGGAACAAGTGAATCAATTCTAAATAACCCAGTTGGAACACCCTAAGTTGTTTGGGAGTCCCTGCACAGATCTCACCTTTTCTTTCACATTGTAAGAGTATGACATGCGTTTTGTTGATCACGGCTCTGGACCGTTATCCCTAAAAGCAGACCTTAATGGGCGGTAGCAAAGCAAAGTAAAATATGTTTTGTGTGCCTTGCGTGGTTTACATGCCTTCGTGATCCTAGTCTGCTTGGAGCTAGCCAGCTGCCCATGTCTTGCCTTGGTACGCGCTTCTCTGAAGGCTGCAACTTTCTGCAGTTAGAGTGACCAGCCCCTAGAGGGCGTGCGATATTCAGTGATCGAATGGGGCAGTAATGCACGCTGTTCATACGGAGTCTGTGCGTAAGGGAGGATCGCAGACTAGGAAAGCACATCTTCCTTGGGATGTGCAGGAAGTGATTTTTCTGTTCTACCTTCATGGGGAAGCGAAAGTGTTTTTTCGGTGTTAAAAGGTAACAGTGTGTAGACGAGCTGCCTCTAGATGGCGGTCATGGAGGATTTTAGCATGCACGGGACTAGCAGAGCGGGCAAACTGTGAAAAGCTTTCCCAGTCCTTCATACCTTCTCTTTCAGACTTTCCAAACTACACTACGCAGAGCCCTGTCCATTACTTGGGCATTTTCATGCCTTTTGCTTGAAGAGAAACCTCCATCTCAGTATGTTTGTCACTATGGCTGGACAGTGCTCCTTGCATAACAGCTTCTGAGCTATTGCACCAAACCGACTCACGGTCAGAGCTGTTAGCTGCCAGCATGTCTCATGCACTATTTTAAAACCACTTAGCTTTAGCAGGTAATCACTGAAGCAAAGAAAAATGCATGGCAGCCAAGTCTGCAAAAAAATACATGGAGATTTTTAACATTTTCAGTGCAGTGTTCTGCTCTGTGCAGTTAGTAGTCAGTAGGCTTTGCTTCAAGTACATTTTCAGATGTGAGGCATTTTTCAGTCTCATTAAAATACCTCAGAAGTTTACTTGTTGCATGGGGAAAGTTTGGAAAAAATAGCTGAGAGTGGTTTTGCTTTGCATGCTTTACAAATCTAATTGTCAAAATTCATAACTGGTAAGCAATGAAGCAGGGTAGATGTTGCAGTTGGGCTACAGCAGAATTTCCTTTCTTACTGTGTCGTGTGTGAGAAGAGGCTGCTACAGGTTATCATAGTCAGAAAGTTTAGAAAGTGTTCTTTCTTTGCTGCTGACGTGTGAACATTTAATAATCTCAGCAAGGTGGGCAGATTCAAGCTGAATGGCTGCTTGACAGTTGATGAATGGCCTTATTCCTTTTTCATTGTTTGAGATAATAATTGTATGCAATATTCAGAATTAGATAAATCCTCTTCCTCAACAACGCAGTAACCTCTCTGGATGAATGACAGCTTTAAATAGGATCTGTATAAATAGACGTGCTGGGCAATTTACAGCCAAGCTGCAGGATTATGTATTTTGTTCCCATATTAAGCATTCACATACAACAAAGGATTTTTGGGCAGAGGGAAAATTGTCAACAGTCAGCATTTCATGGGATGTGATGATCTCAGGTTCCTGCATCTCTGCCCATTCTGGAGATGCACCAGCTGATTCTGGATTTACTTAACTACTTGATTTATTTAGGACATAATGAATGAACTGTGACTCGATCATGAGCCATCTGTAATGAGCTAGAGGTTTTTTGCATTTAGTCCTAATGCAGATCAATCTCTTCTCATAGTGCATGATTACTTTGTTACACAGGGAGATCATTCATGCCACACTCCCAGTCAGGAGAAATGCACTCACAAACACCTTAAGGAACTAGCTGGAAATCACCTCACCAGGTACCCTCCTGCTTGTATTATTCTTTTTCATGTAATACACATGAAGTAGAACAGACTACAAAGAGATTTTTACCATCAAAAATAATCGGTACGTGTAATGACGTGTGTCAGTGTTTAGGGTGCCCCACAGCAGTCAGCGATGAGTGCCTGCGGTGTGATCTGCAAGTCCTCTACTATGTCCCAGTTCTAAACACACCTGATTAGGTTTTATGAAAGTAGCACAGCTTGGATGATTACACAAGCAAGTCTAATTATGATATAATTACCAACTGTACTGTTAATTAAAATGCCATAAAAAAATCAAAGTAATTATATATATAGATTTGGGTCAGCAGGGGCCCTTAAGGTCATCGTGTTCCAAATATGATGACAACTTCATCCGCCAGTCCCCCAGGACTTAAAATATACTATGTCTCGAGTTTTTTGCGTCCGTTGTGGCTGGAGGTAAGCTTTTGTGAGCAGGTGTTTTTTTGGTCGAGAATTCTTGAAAAAAATCCATAAACGTATCACTTCAGAGACAAGGACATGGGCTTAATTTAGGAAAGAAAACATTTCCGTGGCCATCAGCTGAAATTGGCAAGGCTCATATTACAGACAGCATCACACTGGAATATAGCATCCTACTTGAACTCTCCAATCTCCAATTATGCAAACTTCATTGTAGTCATTTGACTCAGAGAAGCAGAAGACTTGAGTCATTTCACCCACCGAAGCATCAGTTTCTTTTAAATGCACACTAGGCATTCTAATGCAGAAGCATAGTTGGGTCTGGATGAGTTGTGAAATTCACACAGAATAAATCAACCTGAGTTCACTCAGAAACCCAAACATTCTCCTGCAATACAGTAACTGTAGGACCCATAAGATGCTGTTGCAGGATCCTAAGATGACATTCATTACGTGTTAGTTAATGACAGAGAGTGATGAACATCGCAGCAGCAGACTGACTGCTGTAAATATTTGAGCTAACTGAAGCACAAAGTAATTCTCTTGTAAGGAAGATTTCACTCTGTCCTGCAGTGATAGCGCTGGGGAGGTTGCAAATAACTCATCACCTGCTGCTGGTGCACACTGTTCTGCTCAGAGAATGTGCTCTGAGGATAACATCAAAAGCCATCACAAAATCACAGCTACACAAAGGTTCCCAAGATGAGAACACAAACAAATGCCAGTATTATATTGTAATGATATGGGAGGTCAGTATGCAGTAAGCTGAGCAGAATATTGACATTGCAGGGTACCAACATACTTAGGTGTAAGATGTCCTTAGCCACAATTAAAGGTCAAGATATTAAAAAAAAAAAGAGAGAGAGAGAGAACAGCTGCCAAAAAGGATGATTTCAAACACAGTTTTCCTGTATCGTTTCCTGTAGTGTTTTGCAAAGCTATCATCAATATCTTCATGAAGTGAAACAATCAGGATACTTTAATCAGGAAGTAACTTGGTAAGCAAGCAGACAAGGAAGCTGCTGGGTATGAAAACTGTAAAGAACAATCCCTACAGCACGTGGATTGGTAAATAAGAGGCATAGTACACTTTCCACATCAATGCCCATTAGAAATTAACTTTTGTAGCCAATGCATTTTTCACGGCAACAGGATTGCTCTTACCAGGCTCAGCCGCATGTCCCTTCTCTGACCGCCCTGTAGCAGTTTGTGCTCAGCCCGTTCAGGCTCTGTCTCACTTGGCAGCTCTCACATCCTTGCTGCGCTGCTCTGACACCAACCCACAGCCAGGCATTCTCACTGCAGCTCTACGCCTCTATGCGTGGTTCTTAACTTAGTGCTGTGGGAGACATTCTACAGCTTCTGCACCCATCTGAGTCACTCAGTACTTCTCCCGGGCCGTTGCCAAAACACACATCTGTCTTTGAACACACAGGAGAAATGTTAGAAGGCGGTGCACCGGCAGTACTTGTGTGAGGCTGGGCGAGCTGCTGGCCAACCCACACTGCCAGCTGAGCAGAGCAGGTGCATGGCAGCAAGGCTACCAGTTTGGGTCTGATGGCCAAGAGTCACGACTGTGCATGGATGGCTGATATTTCTTGACTTGTTCATAGCAGGCACTTCCTATTCAGGATAGGGAATTATGGGCATGTTAACTTCAGCCCTTCTTTCCCATTGTTCAGAATTTAGTGAGCATAATTGCTTCATTGAGGTCAGTGCTACCTTTACTTGCCCTCTGCAGCACTTCCTTAGGAAAAGGACTAGCACAGTGCTGCTGTATTGCAAGACTCAACATCTCAAGCTGTTCTAGTTGTAAGCTATTTAACTCTCTGGTTTAGTTCTTCTTTCGGGAGATGTATGATTTAATTATTAGAACGATGGAAATAAAGAACGACATTTCCCAGGGTGCTATTTTCATTTAACTTTTTAACTTCCAAATTAACATCACCCTGTCCTAAGGACATTAGTGTTTTGAAGAGTTAACTTTTATTTCTCTCACCAGAATATCAATCTGAATGTAACATGGTGAATACAGTGCATTTTAAAAGCACCTGCCTTATGTTTAGCTCCCGGCCCTTTGACTGGCCCAAGCACTGGCCTGCACTCTGAAGATGAGCAATGAAATCACACTGTGCCCTGTCTTTCCCCGCTTTCATGCATTCAGTTTGAAACCATACATAAAGGGACATCAACCAACCAACACACCGTGGAGATGACTGTAATCAGTGTAGTACCAAGACAAAGTGTGAAAATACATAAATAACGAGACCATCAAAAGCCAAAGAAAAGTGACCTTAACAAAATATATCCGCCACATCACACAAGATCCCAGTTGGGTGCCTGCCCACATCTTGCTGCTTTTGATCCTGATTACAGTCTCAGCTGAGAGGTAAAAATGATTCAAAGATGTCAGCAGATTACAAGGAGATCGGAGCAGACTGTGATCCTGTCAGACCATTCTTTATTATCCAGTGCTAATTTAAAGTGCCATGGGACAATGCAGCACCAAATAAATACATTTGGCTCAGTAAGTTACGGGTGTACCAGATGATCAACGCTAATCTGCATTCATCTTTGTAGCAAAGCTTGTACATGACTCTAAAGGCAGTTCAAACTATGGTGCAAGATCAGTGACCAAACTGTTCTTACCAGAAACAAACTCAAATTGAATTAAATTGAAATTCTTTCCTACCTTAAAAGGAGAAAACTGAAGTCCAGGAAAGAAAAGGCACCGCCTGCACAATGCTGTCCGTTGGTAACACGTCACGCTGCAATCAATGGGGAGTTACTTGGCTGTGTAACAGAGGTTAAGACACAACTCAGTTCTTCTACCGGGCCGTTTACCCCTTTGTTTCTTTCCCCTGTACAGCTAAGGGGCAGAAGTAGCCCCCAACCAAGTAAGGAAAAGTGAATTTAATTGGAGTAGTTCTGCTTACCTTTACTGGTCATCATTGCACCAACACAACTGGGGCATTTGCAGACACTGAAAACTGAAGAAATTTGCTAAGATGGGGAACGAAAACTAAGAACAATACAACATCAACAGACTGTACAGTAAAGTACACTACAGTAAAGTGCTTTTCCTGTATAGGAAAGTACACAGTTACCAATATCATCAGTGATTTGAACTCTAAATAAATGCAAGGGAAGCGCAGACAAACTGGACACTATAATCTCTGAAAGCAAGAAGATAGAAATTTTTTATTGGGGGGCAAAGGGGAGGAGTAGAGGAGTGCTGGGAAGAACACAGGATGAAGTTCTGACTTACCCCAATTGCCTGTAGCCAAAGTAATTGGGGAATAAAGGGTGAGTAGGACATAACTTCATGTTTTGGTTTGCCAGCCTGACACCTTTGGAACACGTGCACTGTGGAATGCTGAGACAATGGCCAAAGCAATTCTGGTACATTTAACCTGGTTTTAAAACAAAGCAGTTGCACCTTGCATCCATGGTATTTGTTTCTGAAATACCACACACCGAAAATAATTAAAAAAAAAAAAAACAAAAAAAAAAC
>PPHD01000749.1:21574-35935 GCA_002909625.1 Bambusicola thoracicus
TTTCCATGGATGAGACTTTCATATTTATTGTTCTTCCATGTGCATAGAAAATGGCAGTGAAGTTTTCTGTTTGTGTTTGTATGAAATATGCAGAGAATGGGAATGGGAGAGGTGCAGGTATGCTGATCTGGACTTTGTGCTTCAAAATTATGCTATTAATTGTATATTTTTTTTAATTTATAACATTTTCTTGGATTTTTTTTTGTATACGATGTTTCAAATCTCTTTCAAAATGACACACTGCATTACAAATGGATGGCACTTTAAACCAATGTGGCATTTCCATATTTACACCAATGAAAGAAATTTACACGACATAATAGCATACAATCTTGACATTTAGTAATATCAATAAAACAAGGGCATCCATTTTATTTTTTTCTGTACAAACTATCAGAACAAGACTTTTATTCACATAAAAAACAGGTTTAATTTGCTCTGACCTACACGCTTTCCAAATCCATTTTACTCAATTCTCAAACCTTTCATCACATCGCCCACACCCTCACCAGACTACAGAAGCTACAAGTAATAATACCTAACATCTAAACAGAGCAAAGAAACATCCCTTCCAGTTTTTCTCTCTGACAGTTCCTCACTCAAAAAAAAACCCAGCAAAAACTAAAACAAAAAACCCAAACCAAAGCCAAATGCCCTCCAAAACCCAAACCAAAAGACTTCCCTGTTTCCTCTTTTATTTCACCTTCCAATTTCATAACCGAGACATCAAATGAGGCCATTCCATTTCTTCTCAAGCACAATGAGAAATATACTGTTTTTTCCTTTGATGCTACACCCAGGAGTCAGGTGAACCTGGGTACTGTTCTGCTCTATAAGAAGATCGTCTGGTGGAATAAAAGTCTACATAATTTGTGGTTGATTTCAGTCCATACTGCGTTGTGTAGTCTGAAGAAGCAGGAAAGTGAACTCGATCGTCAAAGTATGGGTCTTCATAGCTGTGTGGGGACTGCAGGTACAACCTGTACGCGTCGCAGTTTTTTCTGTTGGTGTCTTCTTGACTGTAGTACAGTTGCTGATGCTGGTGACAACAGGAAAGAAAAATAAACTTTAAAAATGTAATTAAACAGAGAAAACGCTTGTTTCTAGAACTTGTACACATTACACACAGAACTTTCCCTGAATAGTTAAGCGTAGCTCTTCCAATGACGAAAACTGCATGAAACACCCCTAAGGCTCCAGGTAAAACTAATGCAGGAAAAACCTCTCAGCCTGTCTACAGGTCACCGCCTGCATCCACTGCAAAGCCAGTAACAATCCACAGCTGGGATTTTAGGGCACGAGAAGAAAATACAGAACCTGACCACAGCTACCAAAAAAATCTGCTAAGTCAGAAAAGTGGTCTGAGGATCCAACTGTGCTAAGAACATACAGAGATGTGAGACAGCAGAAAGAAAACACAGCGGTAAGCTGACAGCGGCTTACGTACTTCTGAGGACGGTAATGCTCAGCAGCATAGGTACTCTCCCACAAAAAACACTCTGACATTACAAAGTGTACTTAAACTCGTCAGAGTTCCATTAAAACACCATACGCCGAGTCGAGTTATTTCAGTATCACTTCAGAACAAAGTTTCAGGCTCACCTGTAGCCGTCTGTTCTGTTCTCTCGCTGGTGAGGAATAGGAACTGATGTAAATTGGTGAAGTTTTGCTGGAGCCTGTGAGAAAATAGGTTTTGGCATCATCTTTGGTCTTTATTTTTTTGTCTTTGTGCTTTATTTTAGCTAGAAAAATTATGTAGCACTCCAACAATTAACTGCAGATTTAATAGTTTACTAATAATATAATAATAAGATACAAGTGAATTTTATCCCTCAGGAGTAGTTGAACAGAAACCCCAGTGCTTTTTTCCTTTTCCCCATGCATGTGTGCTGCTGATAACTTTTAAAACGAGGAATTTATTTCTCCCTATTTACTGACATCTCTTATTTTGTGACGCGAAGAAGGAAAAGCAAAATCAGGGAAGTGTGAAATACTGGTATAGCTTTACAATAACATAATGATATATATGCATATTAAAATAATATTTGATTATAACATACAAAGTGTATAATAAGGTAATTTTCTGCAACAGATTTTTAAACTAAATTAAGTTTTCCAAATGCCTCATCTCCCAGTATACAAACAGATCTCCTATTCATAGAATCAAAAAATGGCTTGGTTTGGAAGGGACCTCAAAGACCATCTGCTGTTCTGGTAATGTTTGTAATGTTGAAGAAAATAGTAGATAGATATGAAAAACCTCTTCTGTTCCTCGTGCAATGAATAGAAGTGAAAATAACATTAAAAGCAACATTTCTGCTAATGCACCTGTCTGTATTACGATTGCATGAACTTCACACAGGAGGAATATTTACTTATTCCAGGTAGGAGGTCACCTAGCTAGCACCTTACCAGTATAGATGTCTTTATGAGTAATGATATCGCCGTGGTTGTTATAATACTGCATAGAAGGTTGCGTTCTGTCATATTCAGAGCGGGGTTCTCTAATTCCTAATAAAGCTGGTGATGAAGATGTGCTGCCAACTGATGAAAAAAGAAAGGCTGTTATTGCACAGACTGATCATCTTTCTCTCTTCTCTCCTCATCCTTCTCCAACGATCAGCAAATGTGATGAGCAAATTCATGGGTAATGGCCAAAATTAGTGTATAGCCTTTCCTGTATGAAGGACTGCAATAATGAGAGCTATCAACAACGCACTATGAGATTGTCATTGATACTTCTACAACCAGTCACCACTCCATAATGATTTGAAATAAGTGAGAGACCATACCCATTTCATTTTGGGTATGACATCGTGAGAGTTTTCTGTAACATAACTATTCAAATACAAACGTAATCATTCCATTCTTTGTTAAAGTTTATGATTTTATTTAGGTTATGCTTAAATAGAATCTTCAAGTCCACCATGTCACCCACGACAGGTCAGGTAACATTACACTCTGCCTGACTGAAGTCACCTATGCACAGACGTGTACTATTTTTCTTTCACTATCATGCAGAAGTGAATCCTGGCCACTTGGTCAGCTTCTGTTGGCTGACAGCCATAGTAAAACAATACAGCGTAATACATTGCTTTCATTACAGTGAACAGATGCAGAAAGTTTGAACAGCTACCTCTTTTCTTTTTCACTTTTTCAACTGTTTTTCTTCTTCCAATAGTTGCGTCCTTCATATCATGTTCACAATTTTGGGTTATTAAGAATAGCTTAATTACTGACATTTTCCTAGCATACCTAAGGCTAAAAAAGCTAATTTGGGGGAGCATCATTCTGGAAGTGGTCAACTTAATGTGTGCACTGAGTGACTTCAACAAAAAACAGCAGCTACAGACCATGTACAAGTGTTCCACCACATCTGCTGTGCGTGCTGCAACCTGCAGGGCTGTTCCCACAGTACCCTCTGCAGATAAGTTTTATGCATTGAGCTTCCACCCTAATAGTTTAAGCTTGGTCATGCTCTGGAACAGAAAGACGGGCACTTCCTGTTGGTATTTTTTTCTGCTTACTGCTCTTTGAAGTACAACAGCCTTAGAATATTATGTTAGAACTTCCCATCTTATTTCCTACCTGCAGTTCACAGAACCAGAGCACCACAGTCAGTCTGCCAGCGTATCTTAGGGAGAGGGCTTCAGGAAAAGCTCATAGTTCCCAGAACCTGAGCAGAATTTACTTCAGAGTCACTGCTTCTTTTGAGAACATTATCTACAGCCACAACCAAAAATACATGGCCTAAACAGTCCACAAATTCAAGGTGCAGTTTTGATACCAGTATGTGCAACCTAGCAAGTTATCTAAGAGTACATCGCAACTGCCTTTGGTATCATGTGGTTAGAGGGAGACAAAGGGATGTTTGTTCAGAACAATCTCTCAGAATCGCCAAGCTTCAGAGAGAAAACCGGACATGTAACTGAACAAAAAGATCAGAACAACAAAATGCTCTAGAAATGAAGACTGCAGTCTGCTGTTTTATGACACCAGACAAAGAAATCAGTCCTGTGTGTTGTATTGTGGTGGCTGAGAGGAACTCTGGGCGTGAAGGATGTGCTGTCTTTTCCTGAGTCACTACAGGATACGGCCGATAGCAAAATAAATTCCTGCCTGAGTCTCTGTTCTTCCATCACCTGTTTCACAAAGGCGTGTGTGAGGGCTGTTCCTTTTATTTATGTAAGTAATTAATCAGTTGTATTGTAGGAGCTGGTCAATTATTTTAGCAAATGGTAAATGTATTTTTCTCAGTATTAAGAAAGCTCTATTCACATACAAAGTGAAGGGCAAATTGGATGAAATAAAGCGCTAAATTCAGCGGATACAAAACCCACTGAAAGCCTTGCATGGCAGTCCTGTCACAAAGATCTAAGTCCTACTCCTAGAGATGTTAAAAGAAAAAAGGGGAGCTTGCTGCAACAATGAGGAGTCAGAAGAGTAATATATGTTGTATTTGTTTTGCTCATTCTAATGGAACAAAAACAAGTCCCTCACTAGTGGGTTTGCTCTGTGTGCTTTTAAGTACGAGGCCTGACCTACAATGCCATGCAGCTGAAAAGCAGTGATTTTGCAGAGGGAAACAGTGACAAAGTCCAGATGTCCACACGGTGTGCACTGGGGATTTCACTTAGGACTGCATCTAATCTGTCCCACAGGCTGCATGCCCGCTATCAGCTGGGGTCTACTGGTGTTCTGGAAGCACACCATCTGATTTGGTTCATACAAGAGGAATACAGTTCACACGTTCTGAGTCTGAGCTTTTGACATTAAGGAGTAGAAGGGGATGTTTACATCAAAGTGTGCTTTATCTGAATGCAGAAGTGGAGATGGTCACACACTGTGGGGTCTGGAACCTGCCAGCAGTATCAGACAGGGTAACACACAGCACTTGTGAAACACCTGTGCATTGCTCTTTATAGGGTTAAATACACAGAATGCACAGCAGGGCCCCTGTGCTTTAGAATGACAAGTCAACTGAAAGGCCATTTGAGTTCAACGAGATACAAGGTATCCCTTCACTAGATCTCTTTATGCCTCTCCACTGACCTGACTGTATGACCGGTGACATCTGCTGATTTGCTGTTGATAACGAGGGGTGGGATTTGAATCTTTCCCGTTCAAGTGTTGATACCGGTGTAATGAAGTGACTCTGATTCCATCCATCCTGTGGAGCGGGAAAAAGCGAAGAACATAAATTATTGCTTTATGTTGGCTTAAGAGTTTTCACGCAACAATTTTCCAATGCAAGCTAATTTTGCAATCTACCTTCTTATAAATGCTGCGAAGGTCTCGATACTGCCATAACGTATTCAGTACCTGAGCAGCTGCCTTGACAACTTTCAGTGAAGATCTAAGGAAATAAAGAATCTTGCATTAGCAGACAGCATTAACGCCACTTAAACAGAACGGTGTCCCAGAGCAATGGAATAGCCTAAACCTTGTGGCTGTGAAGAAAGCCAGCTCCTAGTAGTGACGCCTGCAGTACAGCAGTGTCAGCAGGCTCCACAAAGGCTGTGTACACTGAGATGACAGTTATTTTCCTCTTCAGCCTAGAAATTCTCTCTTTGGGTCACCGAAGTGAGGAATACAGATGGTGATCATATCCAAAAATAAAACATTGTGATAAGAAACGTTGCTTAGTACGTTTCACAAAAACTGAGACTATACACTTGAAATCTTCACAGTGTTCCTAGCAGCAGAAAAACAGCAAACAAATTAAAGGGAGTTGGTACTGAATGTGTCCCGACATCCTCCGAGTGGGACTTGGTTCTCCAGCCTGTGCTGTGCCACCACAGGAGTGATTTGGTCAGCTCTGCCTGTCACGAATAACAAAATCGTGTCGTCGTGCTTGGTGTTGGTACTGCAGCAGGGGTTTGAAATTAAATTCCACAGCACGTCTGTGTCAAACACGTGCCTTTTCCTGTCAGTGAGAAGATTCATCCAGACATGCTTTTTGAAAGAAAAACATGACTGAAAAAGGCTGAAAAAGATTGCAGTTTATGGCATCAGTCAATGAGCAGACACTTCTAACCTGTTTGAAGTCACAGAATCACATAGGTCAGAAAAGACCCTCACAACAACCATGAGTCTCAACCAGCAGCTCCATACAGCTCCACTACCACATGTCCCCATGGCTCTCGCACACCTCCATGATGGGGACTCACTGTCACTCAGGGCAGCCCACCCCAATGCCCGACTGCCTCCCTGTGAAGAAACTGCTCCCAATTGCCAACCTCAACCTCTCCTAGCATAACCTGTGGTCATTTCCTCCACATCTCTTCTATGTACCCTGTTCTCTCATAGTTGTAAGAGCAACTTTCCACATAATCTCCACAGAACAACAAAGTTGTCACAGCTGACGCTGAAGTGAATTGGTGCCTTGAACATACAAAGTATCATAAACCATGGATACTCAAAATACAGTCCACTGTTTCTTTTCAGACAGATGTTGATCAAAACGCTGTGCGTTTCATTCACACCGACCAACTTCTGCACAGCTGCAGATCTTTTCCTCCCCATTGCTGCATGATCAAATAGTGGGAACAGAACATGGGGCTGACTGGATAGTCAGCTTTCTCCTGGCCACAGAAAGGAGTTCTGGGATTTCCTACTTTATGCAAGAGTCCCGCCAGCATCAGTTACATCAGATACGCTGAGCAGTTCTGAGCAGAGATCCTGATCAGAGCTACATGGGGTCCTTGAGGCTGGCTTGGTGCTGGCGCTGCATGACTCAGACACTGCGGCATTGCCACGACGTGATGCTCTGCTACCCACCCACTTCTGAAAGGTTTCAGTGCTATGGCCCACAGTGCCCTATAAAGCCCCTAGAACACCAGGTTGCATGGCACAGACAGACCCGCACCAGTCTGCAGACAGCCAGAACCCATCAATCAACACTAGCGGTCCTATTCCAGACAATCCCACTGCTGAGGTTACTGTTTGGTAGGGCAGGTTTTTCTCACAGCCTAACAGCTGGCCATGCCGGATATAACTGATAGTTATTGTGATACCTTGATGAAGGTGTTAACATATTCTGATTTCAGAAAGCTCTAGATACTCTATTAATGTTGTAGATATTTAAAAGAGAAGTTTTTAGATACCATTTTCCCCAAATAGACCCCATTAATGTGGTTATTGTCTGCACCTGTAACAGTCTCCAAAAGCTGTAAAGAACACACTGTGAAAAAATGGCAGGTACCAGACCAACCGCCTCGTCTGTCCCCGTGTGACTCAGATCGGGGCAACAGAAAAAAAGAACAGATTATTTATTCATTTATTTATATTTTTAACCTCCTTCCTCCCCCCGTTTACCTGCGCTCTTATACATTTGAAATGAGGCAAACAGATGACGTATGACATTCGTCGCCTACTTGCCTGTCACCTCTTCCTTTCGTTATGTTCACCAGCTTTTCTATTCCCCCAGTATCAGCGAGGGCTTTGGCATTTTCCATGTTTTTGCTGGTGACCTCATGCAGCGCACAGCAGATTGCTGCTACGGTCTCATCGGACAGTATGCTTGGGCCATTGCCTCCTGGCAGGCGATTCACCAGATCTCGCATGGCGTATTTACCTGTAACAACCCATCAACAGAACCAAATCAGAACGTATGCTTTGGTACTTAATATTTGAAATTCTAACACTCATCAATAAATTGCATTTGAAAGCAGTCAAACGGAACACGGGATCCAATCCACGGAAAAGCTTCAAGACTTCAAGACTTCACACTTTACACAGTCAAGTGAGAGTAGAGATCACTTTTTTCCCCCTTCTCTCCTTCTGGCCTAAAAGCTATGAGAAGTAACCTGCATTTTGGTATTAAAACTGGAGCATTTGGAAACAGATTATTTGGATAAAGCAGAATTGTTCAAGAGAAAACATTACATTATTTCATGTGATTTGAGGAGCTGTGCGTGTTCCTCAGCTTCATTTATGGGGGGCTAAAGAAATCCTTGCAGTCGTGTGGGCCTTTTTCCTTCAGACATTCTGTTCACCCTGCTTGTCACCCACAAGAGATCAGATCTCAGCTCCTTCAGTTTCAATGACTGACTGACAGGAATACCCACACTGCAAAAAGAGGAGATTGAGTAACAGTGCTTGATGAACAAGCCTTTCTCAGAGCCCTTCGCTATCTATTTGCATGACATGTCTGGGGAAAAACTGTATTCAAAAATGAATTCTGCACACAAAAGCAATTCATTTTCACACACAGTGGAAAGTTACCACCACCAGCGCTGTACACAGCACTACTCTGCCAGTGTTCTGGCAAGCTCAGCAACACACATTTCCACAAACCATCTCATACTGCTGTTTGTTAGAGTACCCATTCTTTTAAATACCCTTTTTCCCTCCAGAGTTTTGATCACTGAAACCCCAGAGCTCTGCACCGACCAATGGTGATAAAGTTGTATAAAACAGGGCACTGGCACGGGCTTGTTTCTGACTCATGTCTGAGAATATTTTATGCCTGGAAAGCTGATAACTCTTTGATAGCTGAGGCTTTGATGGAGAGCAGAGGGGGAGGGACATTCCTAACTGACAAGTCCTGCGAGGGGAAGGAAAGGTTCTGAAAACAGATTTTCACATAGTAGTGCCTGTATATGGCTGATGCAACGGAACAGCAGTACGTGTTTTTCTCCCAATTTTTTATGGATATAATACCTGCTCTGCAAGAAAACATGTTCTGAACATCCTAGATAGTAAAGCTCCAGAAATATATAATTTTCAACTGCTTTTTTTTTTTTTTTTTGAGAGTAACAGTTCCTTATCTGTATAAATAGCTATTGCGTGCATGCTTACCCCATTAGCCTACAGTATCGAAAATTCCTGTTACAAAAATCAAACATCTCGACATCTTGACATGAGTTAGCAGGATCCTTTGGGCCACAGGAGCCAGGCGTGCTCTACACTTGCCACAGTATACAGATTCCTGACCAAGGCAGCAGATGTTTTTGCTTTTGTTTTTAAAGGGTAGATGAGAAAGGCATAGATAAGTGCTTTAAATGTTAAATATTAAAACTGTCAGAAGGAAACCAGTAAGTTCTTCTAGCAAGGATCCTTACTGATTACTTAATTCAGCAAAGGCATACACATACTGCTCTACATCTGGGTTTTGGTGGAAATATTTCACTAGGAGAGGACTTTTCCCCTCTCTCCCTATCCAGCACTATTAAAGCATTTACTGGTGCACTGGCAGCAGGGCTGTCCTGTTCTCTTAGTATACATAAGGGACCTTGAAGCCCTCTGAGAAAGTTACCATTTATTAGCTCCAAGGAAGCAGAGTTGTGTTTTCCATCATATTTTGTACTGACAGTTTCCTGTCCAGTTCATTTGAGGTCACTTCAGCCCATTGTGAAGAGCCTGGATTGCAAGATGGCTAAGGCAATCCAAAATAACGGTATTACTCTGTTGTCAAAAAGATTAATTTCTGGGGCACAAGTGATGTGATACAGTAAAATCAAGTGTTATTTCTATTGGTAGAATCTCATCCCTGTACTCTTTCAATATTAGGTCAGACTTATTTTTTATCCCTCACCGTTCTGGACTCACCAATGAGCTCCTTATTCCGAACATCTAATGCCATGTTCCTTAGGGCGGTTGCCACAGATGAAACGACTCTATCATTATCCATCCTCAGGAGTTCCACAAGGATTGGCAGTCCTTTTTCTTTCCTTACAGCAGCTCGAATGTACGCTGCAAACTGTAATAGAGCTCCAAGTTACTTGCAGATCCAGTAGGACGTTCTGACTGAAATTGTCTCTTATTAGATGATAATTCTTAAGTATTTTAAGGACATCTTTACATTTGCCAATGCAAAGACGATATGTTAACAGTTAAATGCTTCCCTTTATCATTATTAAAAAGGGCTGACTCTGCTCTTTTTCACTCATTCCCGCTATGGCACAATGTTTTAAGAAGTGATCTAACAGACAAAACATCCTAATAGATGACAAATTATAGAAGAAGTGCTTTTCTTAAACAGGGCCAACTTCAAAACAGGCGTAAAATGAAGCAGCCTTATCTGGTTTTCTACAGCAAAGAAAGCAGTTAACGTTTTCTCCATCCCTCTGTGACAAGTACGTAACATTAATGAAGTATTCTCACCTAATGCTGCTGTAACACATTGTGTGCAAGAGCCATAAGCAGCAATATATGGAAGTAAAAATGATAGAGCAAATACAAATTTTTAATGCTCATAACCAATATACTACATACCACAGTCCTGATGTTATGAGGTGTTATTACTGCCTACTACATGTGCATTTTGACTATACGGTTTCCAGATCGCTCTTCCTGCCTACCATCTTTGACATTGCCTTTCACTGCAGAAATAACATTTTCAGAGCACGTGAGCTGTAGTGCCACGCTCTAGAGAGAAACAGGAGAAAGAGCAGGAATTCAGGTACCTTCCAGTTGCCTGCAGAAAGATTCTGGAGAGATCCTGCAGAGCCCTCGAGAGTGGCTGGATTGGAGCTTTCTGCTAGAAGCGTTAGGTACGGCTTTACCACCGATGGGTGCCACAGCATTTCTACCCCCTTAGGAGACTTGGAAAATCCTGGTATAGGGCCAACTCCATCCCACTGAGAAATGAATATGTATTTGTAAATACAATAAACCTCTGTATTTTCATTCAGCAGATGGTATTTTTCTTCAGGTTATGGCCATCGTTAGCTAAACATTTTAAACATTTGTAATCAAAGAAAAAAGGCAAACCTGGTCCTCCTGTGAAGTTTTTTTTTTCTTCTTCTTTTTCTTCCCCCAGCAGCTTGGCTCGGAGTCTTTGCTCGGTGACTCCTTTCCCAGCAAGTCGTCCAGTTCATTGATGCCCAGCAGACGTGCCTGAGGCACCTCCAGCTCCAAGCGGTAGGAAAGGTTTCTCAGGGTGCACACACAGTTCTCCACCGTCTGAAACCAAGTTGTTAAGACATCATGTAACTTGTTGCTTTCTCGTGTAGTGATGAAACACACCTTTTCATCTATGCTTAATTTTTTTGGTATCCTAAAGCACAAGCATCACATTCTAATTCTGGGCCTTTGACATTACTACTCTCATTTCTTTGGGAAAACTGCAATCTCTCTCCTGATATCACCAAACGGAAAGACTATTGTAAATATTTTCAGTACTATACTGGTTTTAGGAACCTGCAAATGAAAAGCACGGGAGCTTATTATTAAATGGATGAATACTTGGCAGAAGTGAATAGTCCAGAACAGACCACGACTGCATTACACGACAGAATTTGACTGTGCACCAGTAAGCTGGGGCTGAGAGACGATCAGCTGAGTTAACAGCATCGCAGTGAGAAACTACATTACACAAACCCCGAGACACCAGATCAGACACACAGGTTAGCATTAGAAATCCCTCAGATGGAACAGCACACACCTTGCTGTCATAGTCCGACGTGTTCACACAGGTGTGGATCACATAGAGCAGTGAATCAACCAGCCCTTCGCAGGACCTCATCTGCTTCCGAGCTTCTTCCCCCGCAGAGCTTAGATTCCTGAGCAGTCAAAATGACAAACAAATGCAGTGCAGCCACGGACAGACAGACATCATTCATCGGACAGTTTGCAGATGACTTTTTCATTATTTTTTTTAACAAACAAAACCCCAATAGAATAATAATCAATATAATAACTGACTTAGGGAAGTTAAAAGCAAACGTACCATTTGGTGCAGCAACCCCCCTCCCAGCTTTCATAAGAGATGAATAAGATTCAAATGATAATTTCAAGGTGGAATTGACTCAAGGACAAAACAAGCCATAAAGAGAATGCCTTTCTCATAGACTTCTTCCCATATAAGCTGTCTCTGTCATAGTAGCACAAAAGTACAGCACGTAAGCTGTAGAACAGGTGGTTGGGCTTGTCTCTGTTAAAAATACCCTTTGCTGCCTCTTTGTAAGGCTGGATCCATTCAGTGCTGTGTTCCATGGTGCAGTGCCACTGACTTTTGTAACATGCATACACAGAAGTATAAACCAGGGTGTGGGGAAAGGAACAGGCTGCACTGTGCTTCGGAGTAAGCAGCGAAGGGTATGTAGACAGTTGCCTCCGAGGCAACCGCCCTGCAAATCCTGAAGTGTAGGTTCAACCAGCCAAAATGTAACTAGTAGCAACGTTTTTTACGTAGCAAATTAACACCTCTACTTACGTAACTGCAATTAACACCTCTCGGTGTTTTGTACTTTTTGTATTCTCTTAATACAGAAAACAAACTAACCAAAAAAAAAACCAAATATGAAAGCTGCCCGAATGATAGAATTAAATGGAATGCAATGGCAATTTTGCCTTAAAGATTAAGGGCAAGAAGGACCTGCAGGGAAGCAGGGCTGTGCTGTACACAGGGTGCTGCAGAGCAGGAGGTTACCTCAGGCATCCCGTCGTGTTGCGCAGAACCAGGGAAGTCTGAAATTTAATTTTGTGATCATCGTCAAAGGAGGCACTGTTCCACCCGGAGTGTGGCACTATCACAGTGTTTGTCAGTGTTGACAAAGCGTCTCTAATGATTGTCATCTTCACCGCATCACACGAAGACAAGTTCCAGAGAACCCCTAAGGAAAAGATTTCCATTGTGGTCATTAGAGGTAGCAGATATGCAGCAATGCTGGCTACTTAACTCTATTACTCTAACAGTACCAGTCCGTAAGTAGTCAGCAAAGCTGCCACGAAAGGACTTGCTTCACCCTGATGTAACAATTTCTCCTATTCTAGTTGATGTATTTGGCACCCCCTATCCTGGCTGACTGTCCAGGGTGCGAGCTCTTCGATGAAGGAGCAGGAAGGTGAGAGGGCAGCCCTGCAAAGAGTCCTAACAGAGCAGCGGCTGAGCTGAGAAGGAAAGCACGCATATTCATGAACAAATATTCTCCTCTTTTACTTAAGGAAAGAAACCCAACTGAAACACGTGATGACTGACAGGAAACGTTCCTTCCTTTTTCCTAAGGTACAGCTCATTCTGCTGCCTGACAGGTATGCAATACTCAACAGATCCAGTTTGGTCTGAAGGAAGCAGAGTTCCTTTACCAGTTAGAACATTAAGTCATTTATTCTTTCTGTGCTTTCTGCCTGAAAGAAGTGCCAAACTCGTGGCCTATAAGCTAGATGCACTGCCTCACAACCCAGAGCTGCGGGTGGGCACACAGGTGCTTGCCATGACTGTTCTAATAGTCCAGGCACTGAGAGCTCCTGAGAAGGTGCATATTTCCAACCATTTACCTGAACTGTACAACTCACACACAGTTTGCATTCATCCTTTGAATTCTGCAGGATCTTTTTAAAAGCTGTTCACAGCAGCTGATAAAAAAAAAGAAAAGGTGCCTGTAAAAAAACGTAAGTTAGGAGTAAAAGAAACGTTGACTTGAGGCCTGGCTGTGATTGTGGGGGCATCGCATCGGGGCAGAATTTACTTTGGAACTTGGGGGCAGTAACCTCAGGATTCACTTCTCCCCATGGATCTGTACTTCTATGCTAATGTTTTAACTGCTACTAATCAAAATATGTGGCTTTCTATTGACAAAATCCTAACGCATAAATAAAAGTCCAGCCAATGTACTCAATTCCAGCCAGTTACCAATTATTTCTATGTCTTATCCACGTCAGAAATATTACCTATGTTGTAGTTCTGCACCGCTCTCTATTCAAAACATACCTGTTACGAGCTCTTTTATTTCTGCATCAACAGATTTTCTTAGCAATCGTAGGAGTGCAGGGATCCCACCAACATTCTTCATTGCTATTTTGTTTTCATCGGTCGACTTCCCATACACGAGGTTTCTCAGTGCACCACACGCATTCTTCTGAACCTCCAGAGCTCTGTGATCCAGGAGATCCACCAGGTGTTTGATCCCTCCCAGCCGGCACACCTGCGAAACAGGACAGGAATGTCAGCGCCTGCTGCTTCCATGCCTCTCATCGATGGCTTTAACAGGCTTTTATCTTTACAGACAGGATGTTCTACTTAAAGAAAAAACTGTTGTTCCTAAATGTTAATAATTTGATTGTAAGGCTGCGGTGAAAACTCCTGTTAGCCACTCTCATCCTGGCAGAAGCAGAAGATGGGATTATTCAGTCGTTTCCTGTGATAGTTGCTGTTCTTCTTTTATTTCCCAGTATTTGAGTTTTTAAAGTGAATTCCTGCACCTCGGAATATCCTTTTAGGGAATATCAGAATGAAGAGTTGCAAAGATGTAAATGCCAACTCTCACACTTCACTAAGGGGAAAAAAACTGCTTTCAAGTTAGCGTATACAGCCCATAGCAAACAAAAGCATTTCATAGTTTGCTTTAAATGGGTTAGTTGCATTTACTCGGTATATATGTATATATATATATTTGGGGGGGGGGGGCACAAATT
>PPHD01000749.1:35955-54086 GCA_002909625.1 Bambusicola thoracicus
CCCCCCCCCCCCCCCCCCCCCCCCCCCAAATTCTGACATGGCTTTTGGAGAGCTCATTTCCATGCAGTGCTTTTCTTTGTTCAAACGTCAGGGAAGTGACAAAATAGGAGAGGATTTTGGAATGCTGTGAATTTAGTAAATCAAAAACCATTCAAGAGATAACTAAGTAGCACTGATTTTAATATTAGCATGATTTTGAGTTAAAAATCCACATCAAAAGGCTATTAAATGTTTTTTCTATGAGCTATTTGCAGTATTAGATAGGTCTGTTGTAACCTGGCACTATTTTAGCACTGTACAGTAAATTTATGCCGTATCATCCACAGAATACGCTGAATGAAGTTGGCATATGAAAACCCCCACACCTACAGCTGCTGAACTGCTGCTACCCAGAAGGAAATCCCAGGCAGAAGAAATACACCCAATTACATTTCTTACCCAGGAAGTGGTTCTGGGCCCAGCATTCAGCTCCAAGTGAAACTGCAGTCCTGGGGGTTCTCTACTTCAGCATAGGAACACATTTAAAGAGGCTCTTTTTCTGTTCTAAGTGATATACCAATTAGCTTGGCAAGACACAAGGCCATCTGAAATACATTGATATGTACCAGCTTCCATGAATTTCTGACTCCAAAGTTCGGTTTTACTGGCCATAGCACAAGGTGAATAAAACAACACTTAATGGAAACAGAACTGAGGTTTAGCCAAATCTGCTAGAGCTGATGCTTTGGAAAACAGCACCCTCTCTATTACATTCTTGGAAATGGGCACTGGGCATCGTAATGATGAATAACTTCATCTGTCCCTAACAGCAGACAGATTGAAGAGGCTTCTAAAACAAAAACAAAACCCACCCTGAAGGTTCCACACACTTTTTTCGCCTGTCAAATCACACCTGTAGTAGATTAAAAGAAAAGACTGATGACTTGAACATCTTTTCTAGATCTCTGTTCAAAAGCAAAGTGCATTGTTTCAAAAGGGAACATTTCCACACCTAGGATCTGTCACGTACGTCATAAAACCCAGACATACAAAGCTCGGCGCTGATCAGCCACGTGAAGCCACTGCTGTTCCAAAAGGCACCCTGAGCTGAGGGCAGCCAGTGGCCTTCAGCCCCAGGTTATTCCTCTGGCCGTGTCTGTGGCTACCAAGTCTGAAGTCCCATGAACACTGTGCTATAGTTTCTTTATCTGATACAAAGTAAATGCAGGAGGCTGTAAGAAACAGATATTTTTAAGATGCCATTCCCTTTTAATGCTAATAATTTTTATGTTGCTAAAGAACAGAAGTAAGAAATAACCACCATTTCCACATAGAATCACAGAATGGTTTGGGTTGGAAGGGACCTTTACATCATCTCGTTCCAACCCCCTGCTATAGGCAGGGACGCCTCCCACTAAACCAGGTCGCTCACAGCCCCATCCAGCCTGTCCTTGAATGCTTCAGGGAGGGAACAACCACAACCTCACTGGGCAGCCTGTTCCAGTGTCTCATCACCCTCACAGTGAAGAATCTCTTCCTAATACCGAGAATAAATCTACTCTCTTCCAGTTTAAAACCATTTCTCCTTGTCCTGTCACTACCTGTCCTTATAAGAAGTCCCTCCCCAGCTTTCCTGTAAGCCCCCTCAGATATTGGAAGGCTGCTATAACGTCCCCCCCCACCCAGGAGCCTTCCCCTCTCTATGCTGAAGAGCTCCAGCTCTCTCTCAGCCTGTCCCCACAGGGGAGCTGCTCCAGCCCTCTGATCATCTTCATGGCCCTCCTCTGGACCTGCTTAATCTCTCTTACAATGTTTGAAGTGCTATTGTGTTGACACACATTTACACTACACATCCATACCACCCATGCAAGTTCCAAGTGCCACAACAGATGTATCATTTTTCCAGTCTGTACTCAAAGTTGGATGAGATGCAGTTTTTGTGCACGTAATTCAAGATAAAACTGGAGTTAGAAAATCATTCCTGAGATTTTTGTTTTGCTGAGTCATTAAATATCTTTAAATGCAGCATCTGTTGCTTCTTTGAACAGCAATTCCATTCATAAATTAAACCCCAAGCAAAGAAAACCAAAACAAACCAACCAAAAACCCCACACAAAATGGTACATTACTGAACCAACAAACTACCATTGAATACATTCATGAAAAAACTAATTCAGGCAGATATTCACTAGATCAGAGTATAACTTATTAATTCTGAGCATTTTCATGGTTAATTTAAATGGTGAATTTTTTCCCTGATCCTCTTACGCTTACCTTCATGCCTCAGCAGTGCAGGCAGTTAGTTTGTTGTGCAAATGCTTTTACTATTTGTATAGTCTGGAAAATTTATCTGGTTTTCATCACAACAATAAAATAATAAATCTAAATAATTAACAGAAATACAAAGTTGATGCGATCTTCAAAGAAAGCTTTACTGACCTTGGCAGTAAATTAAATGATATTGGCTGCTGGCCTCTGCTTTGAGGGGAACGTTCTCTGTATGGTACCATACACCCATGGTGCTTCGTACTTGAATTGGTATTAAGGCATGCCAAATACCAAATAGCTCCAGTGCTAAGTAGGGCAAACAACTGAGATGCTACTTCATATACAATGGAGAAGTTAATATCACACTCAGAGAGTGCTTAAACGTGTCAAATTGCTGTTCGGTTTTTTGAATAAATAAATAAATAAAGCAGACATTTTATAATTTCCCAAACAAATCCTGTAACAACGAAAATAAAAAGAGAACAAACAAGATCTTATAGAAGAAGGTGCACAGATGAATAATATCCCAAGAACTCCTCCATGAGCAGTCCCACCTCTGAAAGAATGGCCAGACTGCCTATGAACCTGCCTGCATCTCCTGATCACTGCCACCTTTAGCAGAAGATCAAAACTACCACCGCTGAGCAACAGTGAGGTGTGCTAGGTTAGCTTGTTGTAGAAGTTGCATCAACGTTTTATTTACGTAATATTTATTATGAAAATAACAAATAAAACCCACATATGAATGAACAAGCAAATTCCTTTAGAATTGGTCTACAGACATCAGCAGGTTCCGTGAACACAGGTGTCAAGAAACATACTCTGCACTTCTGCTAGATTACACTACCCAACATTAGATCTATTCACATCACTTCCAGATGTTATGCAGGAAAGATGTGTGTGTATTTGCCTGCAGTTCCACACATCTGTACACATGTGTACTTCAATATTAACGTACACCTAGCGCAAACAGGAACACACGAGGTCCAGAATATGGTGGTGTGACAAGAAAGGAAAACCAGAGCTCCAGTTGCTCTTTGAGTTTATAGCTCCCCCCCAGATCAGAAATGCACTCGCTACAGTACCTCTGTTTTCACTTTGTTATCTCCAAAGCACAAATGCTGAAGGTAGGCAGCCGCGTTCGCCTGGACTGACGGGAACTGGTGTTGGAGCATGTGAATGACTTCAGGCAGTTCTGGATCTCTCCAAGCAAACTCCCTTCGTTGGATGAACACATTCAAGGAAAGGCATTAGTTACAAATGTACGTTTATTTACTGAGTAGAACTAGTAGAGTATCTTAAGTATTGCACAACAATTTGTTTTCGTTCTGGAGCACTGGCGGCAGGAGGAAAACCATTTCCATTACAATAACTATGTCACATCAGCTTCTAGTCTTCTTACTGGAACAGGACCCTTCATTTTCTGTGCTCTTGCATTAGTTTGGTAGTTGACGACACAGATACACCTATTAAAACTATACCAACTGAAACAATGCAACCTATATAAGCCTCTGTGAGCTGAAATATACCATGCAAGAAGGACACTGAACATTGCCACTTAAGTACATATCTTCTATGCAATATCTTTTCCTCCACAGTCAGCGTTCTTATTTGAAGACAACTGTACTTGAACAAAAGCTGTGCAATCTCAAGATTCCATCATCAGATGCAGTAAATTTGAAAAATCTGAGTTCATCAGGAATACTAAACTTGAAATAATCAAACTTTATTAAACACAGCACTTTTGCGTAGCCATATCCTGGAAAAGTCATTAAGCGTACTTAGATTTAGATTTGTTGGGCCATTTTCTTCTTTTTGTAAAGGAATGGTTAAGAAAAAAACAAGTAGTAGTAGCAAAGCTTTTCTATTCTCAAAAACCTAAGGAAGTGATGTTCTAAGAAGAGTACTTGAATAGCTATTCAAAGGCTAATGCAGCCTGGCCAGTCAAGTGTCCCCAGAATCCACTCATCAGAAAAGGAAAGTTTGGTTACTTGTTTGAGTCTCGCTACTTGGAGATTTATTTCTCCCCAGCAACAATAGGAAAGAATAATTCAGCTGAAGGGGACCTTCACTGGTCATCTAGCCCAAGTGCCTGATCACTTTTAGCTAACCAAAAATTAGCAGCGTGTTGCCAAGGGCGTTACCTAAATGCATCTTGAACACTGATGAGTGCAGGGCGTGGGCCACCTCGATCTGCTCCAGAGCAGGACCACCCCCACGGCAATGATACGAAGACTTCTCCCATAAAGACAGTAAATATCATCTTATGACAAGCATATTTGGTTCTTGAAAGCACAAGCGGACTTGCCTGGGGTCCTTTTGGATGCTATCTATGGATGGAGATCGCGTGGTCCCATCATCCGCGGGCGCTGAGTGCTGCAGCCTGTTATAGCCAGACTCTGACAGTCGGTACTGCATTGACCTGTAGGGTTCCGCATAGGTAGCAGTTGTGTTCAGAGCATAATTATTTCTTTGGTATGTGAGTGTGCTACGCTGACTGGATGATCTTTGCAGATTTCCAACTCCTAGTATAAAATTAGTATTAAAACAAACCAGGTAACAAATGTCTATTGAAGAGAGGAGACAATACAAAGTTAAAAGTGTAAGCACAAAAACAGCCTAAAAAAGGTGCATAGTGCTCAACGTTGAAAGCTGCCGCCAGTTGTAAGGGAACAGTTACTCAACATCCCAGAGAAGACAGAGAGGCTGGCTGCAGAAATAGAGGTTTGGTGGAGTCAGGCTTATGCCCCAGCTTGCCTGAGCATTTAAAGAAAGATATGCATCTTGTGCCATTAAGGAGAAATTAGGATGCAAAATGTTTTAAGGTGTATAATAAAATTCAATTACCAACAGTAACTTCAATTTGCCAACAGTACTAAAAAGAAAAAGGAAAAAGAATTAAACAAAAATGTATATAGTTTGTATTCTGTTTTATTTTTCACAATTACCTGAACATTTTCCCTGAATAAAAGCTTACTAGCATTTATTCCTCCCATACTAGGGGATGATTTCAAAGTATTAAGCTAATAGTTGCAAAATCAGGAACACGTATGTAGCTTCCTGAGTTAGCAGAACTGTTGTGCTAGCTTCTTTTCTTCCAAAGTAACTGCCATCAGGTGGACAAGTAAACAGAGAGTTCAAATTTCTAGTTATATCTGGTAGATACACTGGCATCTCTTGACATACTGTATCTACTGCATGCTGTGGAAGAGAGGATAACTGCAAAGGCCGTTGCCTCCTTCACTGTCCTTTGCTCTTTGCACTTCAGGAATGAAATGCACTAAGGAGCAGTTTTCAGATGTACAAGTATAAGACATATCAGTTGGACACTTCTCTGTAAATACTTCTAGAGAGTTTAGTTAGATAACTCTATTACTTCCACGCTTTTTAGAAATTATTCCAGTACATAAATTAATCAACCATTCTCTTTACAGAGAATCAGTTCTAATACTGCTAATAATGCCTATGCACTTCATAATCTGTCAGTAGCAATTCTACAATTACTACAGAAATATTTCGTTTTCACTACACTATCTTCAGATGCAGCATTTTGACATTATCCTCAGCTAGGAAGTTGGGTTAAACCTGAATTTTTACTGTGAAAGATATGGTAGGTAATTTAGTTGTGCAAGTTACTGCCCTGATGAATTTAAAAAGGAAAAAAGAACACGCTCATCTTGAATTTGAATGATGCACAAAGAACGAAGGAGCAAGCAGTAAAATGTTTATGTCATGAAATACTCTGCTTGGATGCACCTGAGTGCATGCCATCAAAGAACATATTCTGCCCCTAACCTGACACTGACATACAGCCCAAAGCATTTGCTGCAAACATCATAAAAACTTTAAAATCCTGCTGGCCATTTAAGTACCTCCAACTTAATTTCCACCCGCACTGATTTACAGCATAGAGTTTCTACTTTGAAATCAAAGGTACCTATCTCCTATATGCCATAGGCCCCAGAAAAGCTCCACTACGTAAACCAAGCACAGCTCTGGTTGAAGAGCTCTGTAAGGCCTTTACCTACCTGACCCTGTTCGATATAGTGCTGACTGGGATCCCTGGTGGAGCTCAATCGTTCCATGATTGGGACTACGGTACACGGGACTGTAGTAAGTTCTGCCTTCATAGATAGGGGTGATGTGCAAGTCAGGAGATACGGCTGATCGTAATTCCTGTCCTAGTTGACTGTGTTGACTAGCATATGAACTCCTCAGGCCTGAAACCAAGAAGAGGTAAATATGTACATAGCCCACACCGATTAAAAGTAAAGCGGTGATGTTTGTATCTTCCTTTAGCCAAGAAAAAATTGTATTATAGCTACACAAGAAACATTTCTGCCTTAAACTTCTTTCCATTGTTAAATGATGCGTACCAAAACATTCACTGACAGATCAGCATTCCCTCAATAAAACACTGCCAACTTTAAGTTTTCCAACTCAGTTTTTTACTGTAGCATTTACAGTTAAAGTCTGAGTGAAAGCCAGGTCAGCACACACAGTTCAACCTGAGCACGGTGAATCTGACTGGGCACAGTAGGTCAGGCTGGTGGTTAAACTTGGTGATCTTGAAGGTCTTTCTCAACCTAGATGATTCTGTGTCTCTGTATCCTGTTCTGCTGGAACTGTAGGGGATGCTTGTTTTTCACCTTCCTTTCAGCTGGCTACCTTGAGTTCTGTTTATTTTACCTCTGCTGTACTTAACGTAATTTCCTCAGCAGTGGGCTTACTGCTACCGCTGCGGCACTGCCAGATCCAACCTCTCATCCAGCTTCTGTAGCAGGGAGGAGCTCTGGACAGTACTAACAGCACAGCTGCATCAGTACTAACCTTTTCCCTGGACCCAGTAAAGATTTCAGTATTAAACAGTTCCCCTAAAGAAACATGAGGACTACTTTATACGAGGAAAGGTAAGGTTTTTCTCACTGGAGGACTGAGCACAGGAAAGCAATAACTGTTTCCCGGAAAGTTTATAGTAAAAATGGCTACAAAATGAGTTGCTAAGCATGACTACAGCAGTTGCTAATTATTTCCCTAACACTACAAATGCACTGAACTTAAAATCTCTTTCTGAATCACTGATTTACCCCAGTAAGTCTTTTCATCTCTTTAAGGGGATATATTAGTTCACCTGTTTAGAGAAGATAATAATATTTAGAGAAGATAATTGCTAAATCGGAGAGAAAGATGGTATTTGCTTTGAACTTCTTGCACTGATACACAGTGTTCGACATCAGCATTTACAAAATACACCACAGTTGTGTACTACTGCTACAACATTTGTTTGCTTAATTTAAGTTTCAGGCTTGTAACAAGCTTTAAACTGTGTTTTTGTACTAACCTGTGAGGCTATCTGGACGTGGAGGAACCATTCTCTCATATATGTCATACTGCTGTCCGTACTGTTCAATATCATGAACTGTTCTCTGCAGTGTTGTTCCCAAGTGCTGCGGAACTGCAGTCATACCAGAACGCTTTGGGGAAGATGATCCCAGCTGGGTTTGGGGTGGAGAAACAACTCTGGTTTGCACATCAGCGAGGGCAAGAGGAGAGCCAACTCTGGCTGATGCTTGGTACTGGGAAGTCCCACCGTTGGGATTTGCTGTCTGTCTGGATGTGATGGAGCCAATCCGCCGCACAGTCACTGGGGAAGCAGGTCTCTGCGCAGCGTACGGGGATGCCGCCCGCTGTACTGGCAGAGTAGTGGATGAATATGCATGAGAAGCAAGGGATCTTTGCTCAGCAACTGATGGAGAACCATACCCGCTACCCAGAGATGTTCGCAGAGACCCCCTGGAAGGGGAAACACCTGTGCTGACCACATAAGAGGGAGACTGTGCTCTGGACGGGACTGAACTGACGCGCCTCATGGCTCGGTTGGTAGCAACGTTTGCTGAAGGCTGTTTAAAAACAAAATCAAAACACTAATCAGTATTATCATTTAGGCCACGTAGTAGATAATTTTCTCCCGTAAGATAGAAGCCAACAAGAAATATAAGCAATTTATCAATATATTTTGCTGCTGAAGAATAACTTTTACTCTAAACATCATCCCTTCAAGATTCCTCACAAACAACCTTTTCTAGCCAGAATTCCCTGATATCTGAAATGGCAGTTTCAGAAGTGCTCCATTCCTCGTTCTTACTTGGCTTTCTATGTTAACATCCTTTCTTACTACTTCAATAAACAATTAACTTTAGAAATTGAAAAACAGCACTCAAAGAATTCTAGAATAAGCTAATAAAGCTTTTGCAATTAAAAACGTTCTGACTAACGAAAGAGAAAAGGAAGAAGGCTAGAGAAGGGAGAAGGCACGGGAACACCAATGCCATCTTTCTTTAAGCACCACGCTTACACGTGGGCAAAATCTTGATGTTCCCAAACATCACAACTGAAAGGATTTTGAGAGATGCCTTCTTAGAATTACGTATTAGCAGCATACTCTGCACTCGGGAGACCTCAAGTTTTATTCAACTTCAGCTTCAAGCCATTTCCACTTTCTAAACAGCGCAGGTGTTAGTTAAAATAACAGAATTTAACACAATGTTAATTACATCCTACAGAAAGCATAAGTCCAGCTATACATTCAGTGTCTTCAGAAGCGTGCTAGAGGCAGTGTTCAGATAGATATAAAGTGGACTATTTTGAGCATACCTGGACTAGAGTCTGCCCTTCAGCTCGTGAGCTTCTCACCAAGTGGTTAGTAGCAGTTCCAATAAGGGAATGCTGCTGTCTGCTTTCTGGTTTGTTCAAGTTTTGGCTGTTATGGAAGCTGCTTACTTCCTGGTAACCACTATCAGAATAAGAATTCATTTGCGTTGAACTTCTTGAGTTACCTACAGACCCTGGAGATATGAAGCCAGCATAAGAATACAAGAACTGCATAACAGTAGGAAAATAAAGTGTTTCAGAACTTCGCTCTTTGTTACGTTCATAACTGTATTGTATTTTAATGCGGTTAATACAGAAATGAATATATTGTAATACTGAAAATGCAAACAACAGACCCTCACTTTCATGGAGAGATGTCTGTTCCGGTGAGTAGAGGCTCCCTTGTACTGGTTCTGTCCTAATGTGGTAGGCATTGGTATGAACTCCCTCTGACACGAGGGGTTTGTTTGCACTGGTGGCTGCTGGATCTGAAAGAATAAATTAAGATGAGGACTCCAGTACTTCACATGCAGGACCGTGCACACTCAATAATAATTCTCAAACACTACTGATGAACTTCCAACATCAAGGCAGCCTATTGGTAGGCAGCAGTTGCTATCTACCAAACTAAAGGAAAGAAATTATCATACTCGTGTCTGGGAATCTTATTTCCTGTAGTTTTGAGGTAGTTCTACAGTTCCCAATTTTTAAATGTACTTTCCAACCTACGTTAATGAAGAAGTGTAACTGGTTGCCTTTATGAAACTTTATGAAACTGCACTGCAGAACACAGAGTAGTCATTACTGGTCTTATGCACCTATTATCTCAAGACCTGAATAAATACAGGGTTGAGTTGAATTCCATCCCTGCTTGTGTATCATCGACAGAAGCTGTTGCAAATTTTATGAACGCTTTATTTAATATATTACTATCTAAGTGCTTATTTTTTAATGACTCTTAAGGTAACATCAGTTCTAAGAATATTAGCAGAACTTCATAGGTAGCAAAGGGAAGGCTCATCGTATGTAAGAGAAAGCAAAGAAAACATCAGAGCGGTGTTATGAAGAAATGAGAAACTTGAACGGTCTGAGACAGAAGGACAACGATGAGGGCACCAAACAGAACACTGAATCGAAATTATTTTGACAGGAATACTCAGTTGTCATTCAACTGCCATGTCACACTTATACTGATAGGAACAGGTGTCAGAGATGCAGTAGGGAATGTGGACTGCATTTAAAGTTATTCCCAGAGATGCAAATTTGTGCTGAAGAAATGTGTGAATGCACCTGGATGGGAAACCCAAACCAACATGCTGGGAAGCAATGGTTGAATAACGACTGCTGTGAATGCTGCACGTTAAAGGTGTGAGTTGTTGGCGATGCCTGCGGAGCACTCCTTGAAACCAAACCTCCCAGCAGGGTACAAAACCACACAGACTGACAGCAGAGCTGTGGTGGGAATGACTGAGGAAGAAAATACGAAGGAGGGCTGAAAAACTCCATGCAGGGGCTAAAGAAAAGTCTCAGACTGACAAATAATGGTTCTGATATAAAAATCTGTGAGCAGTCATGGAAAAAAAAAAATCACAAAAAACAAGAGATGGGCTATTAAAAATCCTTTATTGCAGCCGTTATTGCAGTACACCATGAAAGAGAACTCCAAAAGAGGTGGGGATGCTCCTGGCTCTAACAAGCCGAAGCAGAAATACTCTTACCTGATTTTTACCAATAGCTGTACACCTGCTGCTGGTGTCTCAATGTGCAGTAATGGAATTCCCATACTAAAAATGCTACTAATTGCTATTATGAGGAATGCTTGAACACTGTTCGAACACCAGATTTAAGACATAAAGACAACACACCTTACAAATGACATGCAGCCAGCACAGTTACTGGGGAGCAGAACGCTCTTCGGCCAAGCCCTCTACTGTATTTGATGCTAAATCAATTCACTGTAATGGGAGTATAATAGACCAAATCTAATTAAGACTTAAGAAGCATTACTACACTTGCATTAATTTCATCACACGTCTCTCTGGATATGATGAAAACCCATGCTGAAGTAACTCGGTGCTGGCAGACAGAAGTGGGTATTACACATGCTCTTTAAACTAAAAGGCTGCAGGGACAGGGGCAGTTAAATTACTTTACAATTATCTTTAACTTGAACATTTTAATTTTCAACCTTTTTTTCTTTAAGTGATGCAAGGCCCTGTTGTGCCGCCTCCTGCCTGTCACATTGTTATCAAATCTATGCCAGGCTGAGAAATAACCCATCTGGGGAGAAACACATCCGAAGAATAAAGTTCAATTGTGCAGCGCTGCACAGCTGTTCCTAAAGCAGAGATCCAAACCAAAACCTCACTTCTATCACACATTTGCCACCAAGCAAATGCTTTCACGAGGCCAAATAATAAAGATTGTTTAGACTCCCTAACAAATGCAAGAAAGCACAATAAAACGTCTTGTCTTTCTCTCTCTCTCTGCTACTATCAATCATGAGGAGAACGTCCCAAGTAAAATAATAGCCTTTTTATAAATGGCTGCTGATCTAATATTCTATTTACAAGCATCTGCAAAACAACGCCATGCTATATTCCTATTAAAAATCCTGTATACTTCTCCTGATGCGCTCAGGTGAGGTCACACCACACCGCCCGCTGATGTCTTCTGACATAAACTGCCGTCTGCAAGTCAGAAAAGGGGAGTGCAGGCGGCCCCGTCCTTCAGCTCTGGTGCCAGTATTTTTCAGATCACGGTCAGTAAGGCATCATCAAGTGATATTTCTTTAAGATAAACCTCAGAAGTGAACTCATAAGTAAGTAAAACCTACCATCGTGCTACACTCACCACGTATACGTGAACAGTAAATAACACTCCTATCATCAGCTGAAGTTCCAAGCAAAAAATACATTTTTTTCAAACATGCCCACTTGTGAGCCATTACTGCAGGACAGCCTGACATCAGGTACGCCCAGATGGACGTCACATACATCTCGTTTGGTATGACACGTGCACTATTTAAGCAGAAGCACGAGCTCTTAAGTTAAAGCTTGTGTATTTGTTAACTGTTACAGCCTGAACACAAATCCTGTTCTACAACAAGAAGTGCATTCCTTCCCTTCTCGGACCTCCCCTCTTTAAGTTCTGCCATCTTGCCAAATGCGAGGTGACCTCAGAGCAGGGGATTTCTAAGGAAAAGAAACAGCAGATGGGAGGAGAGAGCTACAGGATAAGATAAAAATAAGAGCGGGAGAGATGAAAGAGACAAATTAATGGAAAGACGAGGAGAAAAAGCAACAGATGAGTAGGTTGCAGGAACAACTGAGGAGGAAGTAAGGAATGCAATGCGAATGGATGAGGTAAGTCTGTAAAACAGAGGTGAGATGTGTCAGAATACACCTTTACCAGTGGTGAGCTGCCACTGGGACATTAGAGAGCCAAGGGAAATAACGTAACATAAAGCCATGAAAATAATGCTCAGAATGAAAGTTAAAAACAAACAAACAACACAAAGTAACCCAATTACTTGGAAAAAAAGATCAAACAAAAAACGCAGCTAATGTGATTTCTGTTTGAAAATAGTGTTAGAAGAACACCCCCAAACACCACCCTGATTAGCAAAATTTGACCGCCATGGCAAGTAGGCTGTGACCACATTAGATTGCAAATAAAAAAGCTAATATACCTCATGTCAGCAGAGGTGATACCATGATGGCAACTGAAACTGTGCAAATAGAATTACACACAAGGTTTAAGAACTTAGTATCTATAAACAGAACAAACAAAGAAAAAAAAAAAAAGGAAAGAAGATAGTTCGAGAGATGGATTTACCAAGAATATGGATAATTATAAATACATTTGAGTGAGCAAGCAGATAATTGCGATGTGTTATTCTTTATGGAGTGTTATGATGCAAAACATCGGACAGTTCTTAAAACTGCATGCACCTTTATATAGGGCTCTGCACAGTGTTGATGTATCTTTAGTTAGAAACAAGCTATCTACAGTTCTGTTTGCATTTTTATTACATTCAATCAGTTTTGCTTAACATGACATCCTTTCAAGAATTTACGGCGGAATGAGGAAAACGGGGCCCAATGCAAAAAGCAGTTTGCAGGGAGCCAAGGTCCTGTTCTGCTCTGCTCTGTGGTGTTGGCAGTGCTGATTTCTGCAGGTACATTCGTCTCTCTAAAGAAACTACCAGCTGGTCAGAGGTTGACTCTTCAATCTTTAAATACTGCCCTGATCTGCGAGGATCAGATCGGATGGTTCTAGCAGTTCCTTCAGATTATACACCTGGATCTCACTTGAAAGCTACAGTCCTATCCCCTTCCATGCAATATACTTAATAGAAGACTCAGAGGAACTACAAGAGTAATTTTTCATATTTTGGAAAGAGAGATACAGAAACAGAAAAAGTACTCTCAGAAGAACCTGTGCTCACTGGAGGACGTAGGTTAAGTAAGAATAGCCGTACAAAGAAACGACAGACTTCAGGCTTAAAGCACACACATCGTCCTCATGGTCCTTATGGGCTATGGGGAAGACTCAAAGTTAGTTTTGAATTAATTATGAAGGACACCAAACGCGTAAAGTTTGTTAGTATCATACAACACAGAAATCATAAAGGCACAAAAGGATGCAAGAAAAAGAGCTGCAACTACCCTTACTTAAGCTAAATAAGCTTTTGCAGTAACAAAGGAACAGAAAAGTCCATGTGTGAAAGAGTATATTAACGTTACTTTACAAAACATATCTGAAAGAGACACACAGCATTACTGCTAATGTTCAGTGCACATCAAAACAAGCAGTAAATGCCAAGGAAACAAAGGGTTTGTGGCATAAGGCAAAACGTACGCATAGAAGATAATACCTGGTGATCTCCAAGGAAATGACTTCTCAGTAGAGCTGTGGAAAGAAAAAAAAGTCATCACAAAAAGAACCACAATGCTAGTCAGGACTTCCTTCTTCCTAAACCCAAGCGTACCAAATTGCACAAAAGCCAGCAAAGTTTCAGTAGCCAGCACTGCAACTAAACACTGCAACAAAACCTCTGGGTATTGGCTTTCGTTGTGTATTAATCAGGGGGAATTCCCTGTAACTCACTCTCTGATAAATGACCAAAGAGTTTGGCCTTTCCGCATCAGCACAGGTAAGGGTGTGATGTATGCCTTATTAAGACCCCGTGGTGTAACCAATCCTATGCAGCAGAAGTTCAGAATCGTGTGCTGGATGAGCAGTAAAACAATGCCCAAAAGGAGCATTCACTGCTGATGGCAGAGCCTAGCACAGCTCGGGAATCACAACTCTAGTGCAGTCTGCATGGACGTGCAACGCGTTCTGAATAAATGAACAGAAATGGAACCTGCACCTTTAGCTGTTATTTCCCCTCCCGGTATCCTAGAGAGAATTCTGATCCCTCGCATACGGTAAAAAGCAAAGCCATCCGTCACACCACAACATGCCCACCTCCGAGTACAAACAGGTAACACATTTTTATACGGCTCAGGTGGAACCTGCCTTGGGAAACAGCTACCCCCAGGACCCAGCGGGTGTTTATCATCTGGGTAAACCTCTACTTGCATTTTCCAAATAATTATTTTACAGAGAACGATCTCAACCACTTTGATTCTTCTACAGAAGCGCTCCCACATGCTGCCATAGTGTCAACGCATGACTACCTTTACAGACAGATGCTGCATTCATCCACCGGATACTTTCTTTTTTAATAAAACACACGACTCCCTCACTCTACACGTTGATTATCCAACTTCGACGTTACACCACTTTGCAATGACTGTAAGATAGTATTTTCGGAGCAAAAAGCTGTTTAGAAGAAAGTATGAGCACTTCCATCAGACTTTATGATGTGTACGTATCAGCAGGCCACTGGGATGTTGGATAAGACACATCTATTTCTGCATTATTTATTGTACTTTTCTACCAAAGCTACCGACTATAAACAATAGTTGAGCGCAGCAACTTGAGCAATACTAGATATCCACTTCGCACTATGAAAACAGAACATTTTCTGGAGACAATGCTGTTGTGTATGGAAGTGCTACAGTTGCAGTTAGGAGCTCCAGAACTCAGGTCCGGTGTCAGAATCAATAAACACACAGATAAACAAATCCAAACTCCGTGCCAAATCGGGATAAGCAACAGACCCATACAGATATCATCCTGTGGGCACAATGAGGATAACTTACACAGCCAGCGACTCCCTTCCCCAGAGTTCAGCTCCGTGCCGATGTGAGCTGTGCCATCCCACCTGCTGACACCCGGGGGAAGGG
The DNA here is from genome assembly GCA_002909625.1 of Bambusicola thoracicus. Taxonomy (NCBI): domain Eukaryota; kingdom Metazoa; phylum Chordata; class Aves; order Galliformes; family Phasianidae; genus Bambusicola; species Bambusicola thoracicus. The sequence goes on from PPHD01000749.1 coordinate 51,153, forward strand.
CTTTATGTGCAGGGCTGTAAGCCTGCTGCTTGGCCAGAGCTGCCAGCCAACCCTTCCTGTCTGTTCACACAGAATGCTTTAGCTGCCCTTCATCTGCCACATTGAATACCTACATCAGGAGCACACTCATAAGTAGCATGAAGGCTTAAGGCTGCGTATAATTAAATTCCTGGTATGTTAAAATCTATATACTGTAATACACATTACTAGTAACGAGTAATCATCAGAATAAGTACAATGAGATTTTGTGATTTTGTGTATTTAATTCTTCTGTTGGTAGCACAAGTTCTCAGTAACATTTTAACTAAAGATACACTTTCAAGACGGTTTCTCAGCTCCAGCTTTTCTACAGGCACCTTCTTGCCTCCACCAACATGCCAGCACTGCACCCGCTCTGCTGTACCACAGCCACCTCACGTCCCATGTGCAACCCAGCAGCTCTGCCACCAGCGCGGCAAGAGCGAGCGGCACTACGAGTCGCTGGGAGGGTTTTCAGCTGATAAAGGCAAGCCTCTTGTGCTCTGGGAAGGGATTTAGAAAGATGTATCTGGAACACTGCACCCAAATTTGGCCACCCACTGAAAGGCACTATGCCAGGTGAAATCCTGAAGCTGAGAGCTGACCACAGCAGTCCAGCCCCGCACACAGCACGCCTGCTGGCCCCACAGAGCACAGCCAGGATGCAGCCCCTGCCGGCTCCAGACAGCCCCACGTCATTTAGCAAACGATGCACTGTGGCAACCGGCGCTCCTCTGTGCTTCAGCCGCGAGGCTTCAGAGGGCGACAGGCTGACACACGGTGCCTGGTCTGTCACCACTGCCCACCGGAGCCGACCGCCCAGCCGAGGCACCCGCTGCACCGCCGTGTGCATGTGGAGGTGACCGCCCGCAGGGGAACAGCCCAGCTTCACAGCCCAGGCAGGACCGCAGAACACAGCACGTGTTCATGCGTGCAGCTCAAGTCAGTATTAATTCATTGCTCTTCAATTTATCAGCAGAGCAGCTCATCGGTAATCCACATTTTTACACATTGGAAAATCAGAAATCAAATTGTACAAAAAGCAAAATTCCTCCATTTCACGGGCATCCAAAGCTTACGGGCTGCGTAAACAGAAAACAAGCACAACACCAGGGCCGTAACAAGAAAATTACCCCGTTACCTGGTTTTCTGAGTAAACAGAACATGAAAGCAAGGTTCCAAGAGAAGAAAAAGAGAACAAAACAGAACAAAAAACCTCGGAACAGTGCAGTTCCTGAATTGCTCCGGTTATCATAAAAGAAAAAAGTGTAATTAAAAAAAACAAGAAGCCACAACCATTCAATTAGGAGATACAGAACACCAGAACACAGAACACCAGGGAAGAGCCAAGCGAATCCTCAGAAGCACCTCGGGAGGGCATGCAGAGCTCCCCGGTCCGCCCAGCTGCCCCTCGGCTGGGACAAACGCGGCACTCAAACTGCTGTGACTGCGGGCAGGGGGCTCTGGGCGGGCTGCAGTGACGGATGGCAAAGCACCCCGAGCCCTGCTGTAAGTGGCTGTTTGTTCCAGTGCCACTTTGAACGGAGCCGCAGACCATACCGAACATGCTGGATATTCGAGTTTTCAGTTAGTCACCCAAACCCAACTAGAAACACACCACTGCAGTGTCTGTGACAGGAGCAGGCCGAGACAGCTCTTGGAAAGGAGCAGCCCGCCTCCTTAACCTGCCCAGGCTGGCGAGCTGCGGTCAGAGCAGGCAGCTAGCAGCAAGCCTATCAGTTTGCTTCCATGCTTCAAAGTCTCTGACAAAGCCTACGGCACACTTATGTGTCCAGTCATGAGAAATTAAAAAATCCCTGAGATCAGAAAACAGCTCATACAAAAGAGAAAAGTTAGTTAATATTTTAATGACAAAAATTATCTGCAGAAGAGTCCCAGAATTTCTTCTAGCTGCAGTGCTTGAGAACCTCTGTGTAGAGTACTGAGAGTCAGAGATGATATCACTGTATTCAGCACCTGGGATTAATTCAAGTGGATAACTGAATTTTATAGGCAAAGAAGGGAATCATCTCGTACACAACAGAGGTTTTACGCCCACCTTAACCACTAGCAAAATGCCTACAAGCATGATTACTGTATTTTCATGCCCAGGACAACCGAAAAACCTACAGCCCTACACGTAGCAAGGAAGAAGCTGCACAAGTGGAAGGGAAGGGCAGTGGAAATTTCTAGCATGCAGTCGAATCAAAAAAGCAACTTGGAAGTTTCAAAGAAAACATGAAAAGTCTTGAAAAACTGCTGATGCTGTTACAGAAACAAATGGTTCCGTTCTTGTTATTCCTTCTACTTGGGAAATGGAACATGAGAAAAAATGAGTTCATTTCCTGAGACAGCTCTGAAGGAAGGGCACTTCAGGGGGTAATCCGTCGGTACGACAGAGCAGCAGACAGTGACAGTGTTCTGCCAGCAGGTGAACAAACAAGGCTAACAGTCCACTGTGAAGTTCGGAGATCGACGTCACAGGACCTCACCATCACGTTCTAAGGAGTCATAAAATAAAGAATCCTTATTTTTCTATGCAACTACTTGTAATATAGAAGATAGAAACTCTACCGCTAGATAAAAGAGGATTTATAACGCACTAATGAGAACTACAAAGTCTGAGGAATGTGCTCAAAATGTGCCCTGAAATCTGGGGAATCATACACGCAAGCAATTTCAGACGCATCCATCAAACACGTCAGGCTTTACAGAAGGCCGTACCAACACACCACCCAGTATCTGCATGATACTGCGCTCAGCGGTGAGCAGTGCTGTCAGCACACGCCTGTTGCTGCACACCACTGAGCGCCCCAGGCACGGGCCCGGGCGCCCGGCTGGAAGTGTGGCAGCAGCACTGCTGCGGGGCATCACAAGTTCCTAGCACTGCGTGACGGGGCACCACCTGGCAAGAAG
>PPHD01000750.1:0-20436 GCA_002909625.1 Bambusicola thoracicus
TTTTTCCTTGCATCCAAAATGCTTGCCAGACGCTGCACTCAGAACATAGCCCTGTGCCTGCTCACAAAGCCACAACGGCCACTTCTGAGAAACGACACAACACAGAATGCATAAAACCCTGGAGATAAGAGGAAGAGTCTGAGTAAATGAAGACTTCCTGTTGGTCAGGGAGGATCTGGTCAGAGATCATCTAGCCAAAATCAATGCGCACAAATCCGTAGGTCCCAATGGGATGCAGCCATGAGCACAGAGAGAACTGGCAGAGGTGATTGTTGAACCACTCTCTAACATCTCTGAAAGGTCCTGGTGGATGTAAGATTTGTCTGAAATCTGCAGCATAACCAGTGTCACTCTGGTCTTCAAAAAGGGCAAGAAGGAGGATCCGGGAAACTACAGGCCAGTCAGCCTTACCTCTGTCCCTAGAAAGGTGATAGAGCAGCTTGTTCAGGGTACCCTCTCCAAGCAATTAAAAGAGAAGGCTGTCAGGAGTAGTCAACATGGATTCACCAAGGGGAGATCATGCTTCACCAAGCTGGTAGCCTTCTATGATGTCATCACTGGCTGGGTGACTGAGCACTGGAACAGGCTGCCCAGAGAGGTTGTGGAGTCTCCTATGGAGATAATCAGGACCCATCTGGACACCTACCTGTGCAACCTATTGTAGGGTACCTGTTTTAGAAGGGTGGTTGGACTTAATGATCTCCTGAGGTCCCTTCCAACCCCTGCAAATCTGTGATTCTGTGAAAATACCACAATATTCAGGAAACCCTATTCATCATTAGCTTACCATCAAAGAAGCAGTCACCACTTTTCAAGAGTTCACATTTTTAATATTCTTATTGTCCATCCAGAATACTTACCTTCTTTGATTCTCTCTGCTTTCTATGCCCATGGGGACATTTGAACATAAACCGCGAGACTAAGTATAGGAGAAATTAAGGACTAAGATGTTACATCAGAAGTTATCTGTGTTGTAAAACAGAGAAGGTGCGAAATGTAGGTCTTGTTTGAGTCTTCCTCTCTGTTTCTTTCATGCATGGATGTCCTGAAGATATGGTTTCTGTTGTCAAGAGGAGGATATTGACTGTACATATCTGATTCTCAAATCCATCATCTTATGGAAGTAACTGGCAATAATTTAAGGATTGGGATTTCATCCTAAATGTTACAGATCTTTGGTATAAAACTACTCTTATGACCTTTTCATATGTATAATTATCAAATATGTCTTTTCACATGTTTTAAATAAGAAATCTCTACCTTTCTCTACTGACTGAAATTGGTTTTGGCACACCTGCCTCTCCCTGAAGAACAGGGAGCTTTGAAAAGCTTTACCCACACAAACTAAACTTGGCACAGAGAAGATCCTGCAGGGAGCTGGTATGGTAGTGAAGGCTTTTGTGTTGTTGGGGTTTTAAATATTGATTTAGAAACTTGTATCCATTATTCAAATTGGCTCTGCAAATAAGCTTTGCAAAAAGTGTTGTCTGATAGAAGCTTGGCACAAAGTAGTTTGGCTTTCCTGCTGAAGACCAAGCCTTCCCGCTGAGTGCCTGAAGGCAGGGAGAGTGTTTGCAGGTCTGAGGAGGTGGTGGAGGCGTGTTAAAATGACAGATATGCAACATATATTAAACTTCCTCCATTACCGGCTTTGCCAAAGTAGATTTCATAGGCAGCTGCCATCACATGAATTAATGTCCAGATGCTGACTCACTAGGGAGTACATGCAGCTGCTGATACATAATATTTTGCTATTCTGTCCCTATTGCTCTGCTTCCTCCAGCACTCAGCAGTGGCTGCTGACAGTTCCTCCAGACAGGCAGTGAAAGCTAGCAAACAAAACACTCAGGATATAAACCTGTAAAAAAATGTATTATGAAGAAGACTGATGTTGCACGCATGGCATGATTACCTTATACACACATAAATATAATAAAAAATAAAACTGTGCCACTTGATAAGGTTGGTGTTTTTCATTAAATCATCTGCAAACACACTCATGACATTGTATACTGCCTTACACTCTCCTTATCCATTTCTTTCATCTTGATAATCACCGTCTGCATTGATAATGTCACTTTTTCTTCTCTGCACATGAGTGTACCTGGAATTCCCATCTATCTGCAATAGTAAAGTTGGATAACTGGTAGTGATGTAAAGGGGGATACACTGGAGAAAGTAACAACACATCCTCTGTCACTGCTGTTGTCACAGCCCTACTCTCTTGGTCAGGTTTCCAATGCAACTCAATGAAATGAAAGTGAGTGCAAAAGGGGAAAAGATCTATAAACATGGATTGGACACTCATCACCTTTACCTCTTGTGTGATTCAGTCCTGTACATAAGATTGATAATGTTTCTAACTAACCAGAATGCCCTTTGCTTGAAGAACTTCACAATTCGGCACAAAAAATACATGCACAAAGCTTTTCCCTACAGGCCGTTACTTTTAGTGTCTGCCAACAGAAGGCCCACAGCATGATCATAACACGTCGAAGGAAGAGCTGAAGTGCATGAGGTTTGGTGGCTTGGATGCAATGGCCCTCTGTCAGTGAAGGAGAAAAGATTTTTCAGGTGTCAGAGTATTAGGAAAAAGATTTGAAAAAGTCACACATTTCTTGGCAGAACAGAGGCTGAGTTAATAGAAATGATTACCTGCTCTGCCTTCAAATAGGTTTCTCACTCCAGGTACCACAAATTCAATGGAGAGCTTTCCATTAACGTATTCAATGCTAGTTCAAGACATTTTTTCCTTAAAGAAAGCTTTCTCATGATTAAAGAATAGCTTGCTTTGTCTTATTTCTATTTTCAGATTGAACATTGGGAATGGTAGGTTTTAAGGCAGTAGGCATTTTGTGAAGTTCCAAATGACACCTCCACATAAAGGTTTTTGTTCTTTTGAATATTCATTTTTTCCACTCAGAATCAGTGGTCTGTACTCAAAGTTTAATAAATCTACCAGCTTTCAGCATCTGGAGAAATAATAGTCCAAGATAAATTGTATGCTTTGCATATTGTTTAGCTCTGCTGTGGTCATTTGATTCCTGAGGAATGAACACATTCTGTGTGTGTAGAACAAACTCTTCACCCTAAGAATGCGATCTAGCAAACACCAGCTGTCTAGGGTTTTAGCCAATAGAGCAGGAGGAAAAAAATATAAAGACAAAGCTAGAAAGCTGTATTTACAGCTGCATTAGCACTTAATACCATGAATTTCTTTCAGACTCAGAAAAAAAGTGATCTTTAAGAGTAGCAAACTTGGGCTATAAATGCAAAACAAAGCCTGATTATGAAAGCTCAGATATAAAACAGGTTTTATTCTTACAATGCTTGTCAAGCCCTCAGCCTGGAACTGTAAAGCTCTTTGGTTGCCTTGCTTTTCCAAGCAGACAATAAATCTGCCTCTTTTGTGTGGTTTGATGTGACAGCATGGCTCGTGTGATTCTTTTAAGCAATGAAAATATGCCTGAGATCACAAGCTTGTGTCATAGATAAAGGAGCTCTCTCTTGCATTGCTGTTTGTTTTGCATTTTTTTTTTTTTCCACAGTGATGCTGAGGGTATTGAAATGCTCCTGGCTTATGCACATATGGTCACTCATTGATTGTAGATCCAGTTACGGCAAATGACATTATATGCCCTCCTCTCTACTTAATTAATGAAATCCCCTTGAGCTGCAAAGATTTCCATATCGAAGTGGGTGGTTCATGCGTAAGTGTAATGACTAGAGCTGAAGCAATCCTTTTAAAAGCAGAGGCATAAGGCCAAAGGCCATTTCCTACCATTAAAGTAGATAATTTAAAATGAAGTTTGATCAGGTGGGTCAGTGCAGTCACAGAGGTGGGCTGTGCATTGTGAATTACTCCATAAGAAAAGAAGTGAGGATTTTAGATCTCTTCTGCCTGTGGAGAGAGGTCTGACAGCTGGAAAGGGTGGGGGACGCTGTTCCTGGGAACAGATTTTGGCAGTGTATAAAGGTCAATGATTCCAGCATACCCTCCAGAGTCAAAAAGCTTGATTCTGACTTGGTTGCAAGGGTGCAGTCCTGCTCTATCTTCTGCCTCTTTTCTGTCTTGCTGATCTATGTGGAGACTGTCACATGTACCTGAACAGTGCTGAGAGCAAAGGACCACTGAGTTCATTGACTTTCATTCAAAATGAGGGGAGGGGAAATGAAATTGGAGCACTCACTGTGCACATGTCCTAGTGAATGACCTTGTGTGAGCCTGCACACTTTAAGTCTTTCATTTGATCCATGGTGTCTGTGCCTCTGCTCCTCTTCCCTGCCTTTACATTTATCTCAAGAGACAGATATGCTAAAGTTTACCTCATCTAGTGTTACATATCTTTAGGTCCTTCCTCTATCCACAATCCAAGCATGTCAGTCATCTAAACTCTTGGGCATTCTAAGGATTTCCACAGCAGATATTATTCCAGTGGCAAAGTATGAGCCTGTATTTTTTCTCAGATTGTTTGTAAACCCAGCTAAACACATGCAGAGAAGGAAATTTCCCACTTTCCCTTTTAAACCATAGGTCACAGGGCTAACTGAAATGCCGACATCTCTAAAACATGAGAATATTTTAATTCACTTCTCTTAGACTTAGAATCATAGAATCATAGAATGGCTTGGTTTGGAAGGGACCTCACAGATCACCTAGTTTCGACCATTCCAAGCCCCTGCTGTGTGCAGGGTCGATGATCACTAGATCAGGTTGCTCAGGGTCTCATCCCTATCAACATCTCAAGACTCATCACCCCACTACATCTTGGACAGGGATATTTGAGTCTCTTTCTAAGGATGCTTGGTTTTACATGGAAAAGAGAAGAAAGGGAAGAGAAAGTCTCACAAGCTTTAATAACAATATTTACCTTAACAGAGAAATGTTTTCTCTGTATCATTTCCCCTCTTTTTGTATTTTCTCCAGTATTTCTTTAATTTTCATATTTGAGTGGAGAGAGATTGGCAATGGCTGAGCCATGATCAACTTTGCTGACAGCCACTGGGTGGAGATAGACATGCTGCTCCTGAAAAGTTCCCTATGGTCAGCTGGCACATATAATCACACTGCAAACAAACTATGAGGGCTGTGTCAGTACACACTGTTCATTTGCTGTAACTCATTTTCCAGCAGCTCTAATTCTCATTTTGTCTTTGTGAAATGTCCAATATGCAATTTGAGGTCAATGGTGATAAGAGAAGTTGAAAATAATTGGAGGTTAAGTATCTTCTGAGACCTGTATTTCCATTTCAGCTGTTGCTGTGCATGTGTAGCTGCCTGCAGAACAGAGTGTGAGATCTAGGATGACACATTCATTTTGTACTGCAACCAGTTTTCTGACAAGCTAAATGAAAATATAAATTCAGGCTGTGCTCAACTGTCTCTGCTGCTCTCCCATATTAATCGCATCACATGTTTCTTCAGGTTAGTGGATCCAAGTGAGTTGCAATCAAACCAAGGAGCAAACAAAAGCACAGGATCATTGTGCAAAGAGAGCTATGGAGACCAAGGGCCAAGATTTATAGCAGAAAGGAAAATTAAACTACTCAACTGATACAAATTCTTACATTAAAGAAGACAAAATAACCTTCAGTGAAAGAAATAAATGGGATTTTGCCAAGCACCCTATGACAATTGAGGAGATTTTAAAAGTGTACATTTATTCTAATTTCTGTCTTTAAAATCATCTCAGTATTCAGTTAATGAGGCACTGTGAATAGTTTCTAGTTCAGAGCTGGACTGCAGTACTGACTCATTGCACAATGTTTAAATGTGGAGGGGCACTATAAAACCAAGATTTAAGTCTGATCCACAGTAAGAGGAATATGAGCCATATGTTTGCTAACACAATGTAGAAGTGTATTCTAGCACTACCTAGCTAACTTCAAAGGCAACTTCAAGCCAGCCAGATAGTGGTGGTGGTGGTAGATGAAACAGCAAAACTACAGGACACCCAGGACTGCAGGCAGATACATCTCATGGTTTTGTTCAGAGCTATTCCTGAAAAAAAATGACATCTTTTGTAAGAGAGAACTTTGACTGGAGAAAGTGTTTAGATGTCTTACATTATTTGGTGTGAAGGAAATAATCCAGTTATTTGGGAATATGAGTGTTTCAGTGTATGGAGATGACTGAGGGCAATTTCACAGGTACAACTGAGATGTGACAAATCAGATTGACAGTGGGTTGTATTTTATTTTATCTTTTAGTGCATAAAGATAGAATTTTGAAGGAAATTAATTAATTGTCCTTTTAAAAACATCTTCATAATATTAAGTCGTTTTTTCTCTGATTTTTAAAAATAGGTTTTCAGATAGATTTTCAATATCCTGATTTGCATGTGGCTACTATGGCCACAGTAACCTAAAATAAATGACACAGAAAATAAGTGTTCTTGTCAGTGAGTTGGAATTAACTTATAGAGAGAATACAGAGAGCCCAGAATCAGGCGGTGAGACAGACTTAAAATTTAGAAGACCTCAGAAACAGGAATGAGGAGGCCGAATACACTTATTGAAAAGCCAGATCCCTAAGGCCTTATTCAGACCTCACTCATCCAAGGTAACTAGCTAACATCAGTAAGAGTTTTCACTAGGATCCTGGCTCAAGAAACTGAGAAAAGGAGTACATTGGACTGGGCTGCAGTTTAATCTGTCCTCAAGGAAATACTTGCTGGATCTTTCCTGGGATGTAGGGATGGAAATTGCTAGATGATGCATGTGTTAGTCAAGGAATTGATGACACTGCACGATACTTGGGGTATTTTGCAATATACTTTGTATCTTGAGTACTGGGTCTGTCATGAATTACATACCTCCTGGTATTTTTCAGTAGCAAATTTCAAGTCCAAGGTATGGCATACTTGAAGGCTTCCTTGTTTGTGAAAGTACAGTGGTGCAGCCTGCAGAAAATATTTACAGAAACTCTTCTCCCATCTTAAAGCAAAAAGAGGTCACTACCGAGCATGACTTGCAAATCAGAGCCCTCCAGGTTACTGTACCATCCCTCCCCACTCTCTGCTTTATTTTAGGATGCTGACAAGTCTCAAAAAAATGAGCTCAGTGCTTTGTCCTGGTAAAAGGATGACTGAAATAACGGCTTTGAACCAATGGTTGCTTTGCACAATTCTATTGATGAAAAGCAGCTGTATGCTGACTTAATCAACCAGTTAAATGGTGTTTATGACTGTTTCAGCTTTCTGGGACAACACAGAGTAGATGGACTGAACCAAAGGAGAGGCCTTGAGTTGCCAGTTCAAGGTAAAGGCAGTGGACTACTTTATCTCCATCTCCTGACATGTAAGGCAAAATCTGGTGTAAACTGGGCTGGGGGGATACAGCATCTGCTATGGCGTGACACTGTCTGCCACACTCAGCTCTGCCTTCACCAGCCAGAACAGTTCAGTCAACAGAAGTTACTTCAGAGGTTTCCCTCAGTGTGAGATTTATTCTTGGCATCCAAACCTGAGTGCTCTCAATGCAGGAAGATTTGTACAGTTTCCAAGATTTCTGCTGGCTGACTTTACAGTTGGCTGGAGGATACAGTGGAAGTTTCTATTCAGCTTATATGGTTTTCACCATCATGTCGTTAGCTCCCTTCAAAATAACAGCTTGCCTTCTTGACAGGAACGAATAAACTGGCAAAGCAGTTCTTTCTTTGTTAATCTCTAACTGGTCTCCAGCAACACTAGTAAATGTATCATCTTGTACTCCTTTTAGGACTCCTTGGCCAATTTGTCCCACATTACAACAGGCCCCACACTTGGAGATGACTAGGGTGCTTCAGAGGGCAGGTGGTCACCCAAATGGCAGCAAACATGAGCCCCTACCAGGTATGTTACTCTCTGTGTTAACCATTTCCCAGTAGTCCACTCCATACATTTCTAGATGGAAGACATAGCACACAAGAGATATATTAAGAGAGAACACTATATTTCAGAGTATTGGAGTGAACGTGGTTTGTAATTAAAACAGCTAAATTAAACTAGCTCTTCTCAGACTGAGTTTAACTGAATGTATAGAGAACAAAGAAGAAACTTTAAAGAAAATGGTGTGAAGAACCCTACAGAAAGAAGAACTTTTGGAAGAGAAAATGATTGAATTAAAAACAAGACAAAACAAAACTGAGAGTGAGATAAAAGCTCTGGAAAGGGACTGAGCAAACCCTTGTTAGTAGTGAAAGAAGATTAATTTTGCTGAGATTTGATTTATGGGAGATTTGTCCCTTCAGGGTTGAAAGAATGATATTTTTTCCATCTTATAGCAACATGCAGTAGCAATTCACATTCACAGTGTTCACACAAGACCTGCAGCATGTTTCATTGCTCTGTTTCTGGGGTTCCAGTCTTTCATTCTTTGCAAAAAATTTAAAGTGCAATTTTTATCTATTTATTATTTAACACTGTATTAACAGCTGAAGCTCTTTAGGTAGATATAAGAGATGACACTACAGGTAAGGTTATTTATTAGGGAAAAGACCCTGGACAACTATGTCCCAAGACATGGACCTGAAAGTAAGTACAAGTCCTGTGTGTCTTGGGGATGTCTGGAATGAGAAAGCAGAGAAAGCAGATACTGGAAACAGATCTACTATAAAGTGCCAAGGAACAGCAGTTATCCAAAAAAGTTTTGAATTGAAGGTTTAAGCAAATGTATTTCTGACTACCCTTTCCCAGTGTTAAATCTTTCTGTACAAGTTGCTCAGATAGAAAACAGTCTTTCTTACTGACCTTCTCATTCCCCACAAATAACAACATAATCAAGTTTTAATTTGTTTTTCATAAAATTCTTTGAAAAAGTTTCAGGGCTTTTTAAAGTGCTGCATGTTTTGAAACCTTGTGGTTTAAACAGTCTTGATTGTGGAGCTCAGCAAACATTTGGGTTCATTTGTAAGGCTTGGCATTCAAATCATCGGTAACAAAGCTGATACAGTGCTAATAATACGTGAATGCTGTTTGCTCTGTAAAGCTCTGTATAGACTCCAATAACGAGTCCTGGGATACAGGACAGTCTATTACTGTGAAATAATTGTTTGTTGACCACTGATCCAGCTGCATTAAATTTCCATCTTGGAGTGTTCAGAATGCCAAGGCATTGACAAATCTCAGCCTTTAGTTTAGGTTTGGCATGCTATATGCCAACACTTTTTTCTTTCTTTTTTTTTTTAACTTGCACTATGCTAAAGTTTCCTGAAGTAAAAAAGGAAATTCATGTTCAGATGGAGAAGAAGGTATGTTAGAAAAAGAATGATTAGAAGAAAGAGCTTTTGAGGATGAATTGCTTGTCTTTTAAAATGTTCTTGGAGATATCAACTGTTCTACTCAAAGGTTATTAATGTCTTGAAAACCTGATGTCTGATTCTGATCAAATTGAAACAGAAAAAGGATGTACAGTAATGTCAAAAGAAGCTAAATGAACCAGCAAATACTTTACGAAAAGCTTCTATATTAGTCTTTATTATGTGCATGAATGTATATAAACAGGACCAGCTGATATGTACCCATGTGTAATTTTATTTGAGTTCTTATCACATGAAGTCACTTCTCCCCACACAACCTTAGGCTGTGGGAGAATGGGCTTAGCAAACCAGCTGCAGCTCAAAGGATAAAGAGATACTGGTCTCCAGAGACCTAGCGCATTGCTTTAGACGAGTGGCCCAAATTGCTTTTATGGCCTGCCCCATAGAATTACAGCTGCTGACTTAATTCTAGAGACGACAATTAATTCCATAGGCAAAAATCACACTGCAGGACTGGGAGCCTCCCTGGTGTTAGCAGTGCCTCCTGTGCAGGCAACATTTTCATTGGTTTCCTCCGGGTTTTGTGGATTCATTGAGGAGGATGTGCCAAACAATGCTCTGCCCTTATAGAGATCCTGCACATGCTTCACAGTAGGTTCTGTGAATGTGGTTTATTCACAACCTGCTTCCACTCAACAGGTCTTGTCACTAGAAAAGGCAAGTAGCTCCCACATGAAAAAAAGTTCCAACAAATTTGAAAGAAGGAAGTTCAGGTCTCTGAAAATCTTGCATCTGATGTTCTGAGAAATCAAGTGTCTTGTTTCACTGCTGCCTGGAGCGATAAATGGTTGAACTTTGCTGCAGAGCAAATGGGGAAAAAGGCGGAGAGGATCAGAAGAAGGCTGGGGTTTAAAGACAGAGGATCAGATTTGTGAAAAGTATATCAGAGCATTATAGTCTGTAAATGCCTCGCTCTTAAATCCTTGCCTTTTGGAGCCTAATCCACGCATTTCCTGCAGCAGGATGGAGTGTTCAAAAGCTCAGCTTCAGACCTGAACTGGCCTGAGTGCAGGTACCTCTCCAGGGTCAGCACATCTCGGAGCCAGCCAGTACAGAAATCCTAGGATGAGGTAATCTTGTCCCTCTCACACTTCATAATCCCTTGCAGGAACCTGTCTACTTGAGAATTCAAAATCCAGGTTTATAAACCCAGAACCTTGTTGTGAAGGTCAATATTTTAAGGAATGATTATTCCTTAAAATGGGGCATGCCCTATGCTTTCTCTATAAAACCCATTTGAACCCAACAGAAGATAAAAAGAGTAATTATAAAACTGCTTTGATGATTGATGCAAAAAGAAGGAATGTACTGCAGGGGTCAGGCAGGTTATTTGCTCCAAGGACAAGCCAGGAAAGGCGAGCAAGCTGTGGGTCCCTATTATAGTGCAGACCCACCAGTCTCCCTGCCTTGGGGAGTTGCTTGGCAAATGTCTTGTGTGAAAGAAAAAGCTGAACAGCACAAATTTTCATTTGCAGGATTTCACAAAATGGGTTGTTATGTTTGTTTTCCTTCATTTCAAAGTGAAATAAAATTAGAAATCATTTATATTCTGCTCTCCTTATTTAGAGTCAGGTATTGCTGATAACAGTTTATATTGCTACTAGAAAACATTTTTTTTCATATACAAATATGGAAAAGATATATATGAAAAAACATACATTTCATATATATATATGCAGTGAGAACATGCTGACCAGTTTACATGCAAGAACTTCAGAAAGGATCTTTTCTGTAAGAATTCAATGTGGACTCCTCATCTATCCCCGGAAATCTTTGTGGATGAGTGTCCAGACTGGAGAGGGGCTCAGAACTGATCAGCTGCAGTACCTGATGCTGCAAGTACTTTCTTGTACTTGCTTAAGAAATCCTTTGGGATGGCTCTTCATATAAAGAAATAAAGCTCCTTATTTTAAACAAACAACTGTAAAGAAGTATATTAAAATAATTTAACTTGTTGCAACACACTTTATTTTGTCAGGCAAATAGTATTTTAGATATTCAATTAAATATTACTATTTTAAACTACATTTTGTTCTTTCTTACACGCCATATAATGCATATTCACTGTAATGACAGTTTCATCGTGCTAGAAACTTATACACATACCTACACTTTTAAAAACAGGATTTTCTTAATAAAACACGCATATCTACAGTAACAACAATTGCAAAGAACACATCGTTGGGTCAAGATTTCAGCGAACTTTACAAACTACACAAAATAAAAATAGCCCAAAAATATCAGTACATGGTGAAGTTCTTAGCAGAGAACATATCTTTACATTTGGTGAAGTTATACCTAGAAGTCTTTTTGCTTTTGTAATTTTTAAGAAATAAAATTATATACATTATTTAGTAATCCTCAAAATAGGAAGTATTAAATAGCACAAATAATATTACAGTCAGTCCTAAGTTTTGGTGTCGCCTACAGTAGAGGGGCTACTTGAAACAAAGGAGAATTGCAGTTTGTGTATTCTGTACATTTAGGGCCAAACACTCAGATGGCAGAATGCACAGTAGCTAAATGGACAGCAAGGAAGTTCCATCAGTTTATACCAGCTGAGCATCTGGCTCCTGACTACTCTATACACAGGGGAAGGCTGCTAAAGCGTGGAAGCTTGAACCGCTTATGCACTGACAGAAGCTTATTATATATATGCTGAAGTTTTCATGCAGCGGGAAAAATGTTAGTTTAAGTATAATCCCTTAAACAGTCATACCATAATAATGGTATATGAAGCAGCTTTAGAAATATTATTTCATAATCACATGAATCTCTGAGCTATGCTTATTGTTTTAACGGATTCCCTTATTGCCAATATTCTATTAGAAAACTATAATTTTTGAAGCCTAATGGAGGCCTATTAAAACATCACTGTACCTAACCACTTAAAAGAGTAAATTGTAGCCTTAAATACTTATTAATCACTGTATTCCATCTGGAAGCAACTATGATCCTCAAAATAGACATTAGGATCACACTAACTGCAGTGAATAGGGGATAGGAAGAGCATGGCAGCACACAGCATATGCACTAACGTCATTCCAGGAGGTAGTTTCATTTTGTGGCACTCAGTTTTTGGTTTGTAAGTTACACACTCCAGAAGTCAGTTGTCCTCAGGAAAAAACAAACGAACAAACAAACAAAAAAGTGCAGTTTGCTGCACTGAAAGTCAGCTGAGAAAACAAAGTCTTATCTTTTCTCTTACCTATCTCCTTTTTTTTCCCCACCAGAAAATATTCTGCTAGCTCCTGGGGCCAGATTCAAGCTTGCAGAAATCAAAGAGAAATTCTACCCACTGGTTTCCATGAGAAGAACCCCAGATACCAGTGCCTGCATGCTGCAGAAACGTGCATTTAGGCCTTGATTAAGGAAAGCATTTAGCTACACAGTAATATATGAACAGGCAGGCATTGCCATCCCCTTTGAAACAAGCACTAAGCACATAAACCGAAGTCCAAGAACTCCCATCAGCATCAAAGGGTCTTAAGTAGAGTGTTTAAGTGGTTTAGCGAATCAGGGCCCATTTCCCAGGTATTCTACGTCAGGTGGCAATGATATAACATAAAGAACTATGGTATCATCTAAGTAACAGAGTTAACTCCATTGCACTAGATCTTCATTTACACTGGTGTGAAACTTGAGGTGTACTCCTACGTCCTGCACAGTTATGACCAGTGTAGAATCGAAGTAATGCCCAAGAGTTTCCACAAACACCCATTAAATTTTTTAAAGCTGTGTTTTAAAGTACAATATCCATGTTATTGGCTGGTGCTAACCACTTTTTCTTAACTTTGCTGGGCTTAGAAGTTTTCATTCAGTGGCTTTTTAGAAAGTTCCTTTTTTAATTTTTGTTTTTGTTGAGTTGACCATACTTAGTTAAATAGCTGACACCATCATAAAATAAAACATAATTTTTCTAAGCTACTCCCACAGATTGAATCCCTGGTGTCTATTTCATCAGAAGAGATGCAGTGGATTCTGAAACACTCTTACACAGTAAAACAAGGAACACCTGTCCCTATTGTTTTTGGTATCGGTGTTGCTCCAAAAAAAAAAAAAAAAAAAGGTGATTGTTTTTACCAGGATAGCTTTTTGCACATGCAACCAATTAGCAACAAGATGAACTTCATTAGGCCTGACAGCTTCTTCTTAAACAAAAATATCTCTATTTAAATGTATCTCTCAAAATGTTGTTATACTTTTTGTTTTTTGACCCTAACCATTTTTTTAAATATTGTTTTCTCTCTTTCTTATCTTTTCATTTTTCAGTTCTTTTTCGAATATTCTTTACAGCAGAAAAACAGAATAGAGGAGGAAATTGTGAAAACAACATTAAAAAGAAAAGTGGAAATGCTTTAATTTAAAAAATCTAGATAATATTTTCCATCTTGAGAAGCTGAAAAAATAAATTTTAAAATTTTCAAAGATGTTCATAACTTGTTTCTATATTGCAGGCCAACCACAATTTAACTATGGAATAGATTAAAGAATTTTTTTTTGAATAAACACTCTTACACATTCTGTCTTTTGAAAAACAAACCAAAGGAGTGTAATTCTTTGAAAACAGCAAAAATACCCAAGTCACTTAGGTGTTTTTCAGAATTTTACATATAACGAACATTCTCATGTTAGCATTGTACCACTTATAAAGCTATGTAGTGTTATTGAACATCGTATATTAATAAAAATCAATATGAGCAGAGATATTTTAAGTTACATTCCAGAACTCATTAATTTATTACAACTCACACTATGCACAATAATCAGTGTTTCCTCTGACAAAGTATAAAAACATATTTTTTCTTCTACTCATTCCTTCATTTGACCTCTGAATGAATGGCACATTTCTACTACACTTTACGTGCATCTTATCTGCATGTACTTACATGATTTGAATGGTGAATGAAAGCTGTAAACCCAGTATCAACTAGTAAACAAGTAGAAACTCATGTTCATAAATGCAGTGCAAAGAAATTTTAGTACCATACTACTTGGGGTGTGCATCTTAATCCAGATTCTTCCACCACCAGTCTGGTACAGCTCCAGAGTTGCAAGACACTGCACTGAGTCTGTAAAAATTTCTGTTGAACTGTAATTAAATATCGAGATACTAAATATGAAACTGGTTTAAGAAGAACACTCATTTTTGTTTTCATGACATAGCCTAACCTAGTGCCAGTAAGCATCTAGGACTGAAAATGCTCCACATCTTTTCTTTAGTTGAGTTACACTGCATTTTATTGGAAGGAGGATCTTTTCTGAGGCTTGTTGTAATTTCATCTAATTTTTCATCATATTTGCACAACTTTGCTCTCAAATATAATATAAGCCCTCTGCAGTGAGGACAAAGTTATCTCCTGCTGCAAAATAAAATTAAGAACCAGGTAACTGATTTCTTCTATTTCTACTTTTCCTGCTATTGATAAGGGCCTTTAGTTTGCTGTAGTCCCCTCTCATCTTTTGGGGTTCTTCCCTCCGCTGGCCTTGCTGTCTACTGTCTTTGCAGTATTGGTTGATCATCTGCATTTCGGAGTGACTAAAAGCTCCCACAAAGTCCTTCGGGTGGAACTGCAGGGCTCGCACTGAGCTGGCCCAGGTCCACGGGGACCACTTGTCAGTCATATAGGCCACCATCTCTGTATCCAGCACTTTGAAATTGATCTTTGCTAAGGTCTGCTTGAAATTGTTCTCTGTTGCGATGCAGTGATAAAGCCCCCGATCACTGTCTTGGACAGAGCGAATGAGAAGTCCTTGCTCCGTAGCTATGATTCTGTCATTCAGCTTAACCTAAAGGTAGAAAAGACAGAAGGAACTTTTTCAAGAATGTTACAAAACAATGAAGTATTGCAACTCCTCATTAACTATTACTTTAAATGCCTCTATCTTTCTTAAAGAACATTTTAAAGGTATTATGTTTTGCTTCATCATGAATCACAGTGACCACTGTGCCTGCTAATGTTAGGAAAGAGACTGCCTCCCAACATGAGTGTCTCTAGAGAAAATGATTTCAATATTTTTACTCATTACATTAAAGCGGATTTTATTGAGATGGAGATAAAGATGTAAATATTTATGAAAGAAAAGTTTTTGTAATGTTCAAGAAGAGAAGTTGAGAAAACAAGCTTTTATTTGCCAGGGCTACAGGTCTGTGAACTTCTTTTCCAGCATCAGAGGTTGCAGTTGAGATTTGATGGAAGAAAGGTGCAGGCTTAGGCCAAGGGTTGATCTGTCATTGAACACAATGTGGCTTCTGGTGAAAACTTTGACTGCTACTGAGTTTCTGGAGCTAACTTCCAAAGAACTCTATCTGAGCTGTGGAGTCTAAAGCCTGGTATGAAAGTTTTCTTCATATATCATCAGCTATGTTACCTCATCGGAAACATAGAGCAATTTTTCTACTCTTTCGTATCCTTTCTGGCTTCAGACTTTGGGCAGTCCCAAGAGATGGTCACATCATCTGAAGAAAGCAAGTTACCACAGCTTGTTTTGTCATCATCTGATTATAAACGACTGCACATGTCCCTTGGCATATCAGCTATGAAATAAAAATTGCTAAATACCCCATTATCAAAGAATAACAGTGCTGCTATTTGTATGAAATATTTTTCTATTTTGAGACTAAATTTTTCATTATACCTGATGCTTTTGGGAACTCATTTATTAATTGTGCTATTCTGCTATTGTAAAATTCTTCAGACATTTTTCAGAAACCTGAGAGATTAAGTTCAGCTTGAAATGTAACTAAACTTTTGATTACTTTAGTTAGACTGTTTCTGTTTAAAACTGAATTGATTCTAGTATTCATATAGAATATAACAAGAAAAAAGTGGAAGATGCTATTCTGAAGCAAAGGGTTAAAGAATTTCACCTATTTTACCAGGACATGGCTTGAGTATCCTAAGACTACAGGAGAAAATGTGATGAAAAGACTCAACAAAAAGCTTCTAAGTTCTCTCTGATTTTGGAAAATGGCCTGCTATGTGAGTAGTGCTTTTCAGTATTTATAAACTATCAACAGACTCTATAACACTTAATTTTTCCTTACAAAAGATATTCCTTCTTATTCACGGTAACTGCCTCAGATCTGAAATGTTTTTTTTTCCCTTTTATATTAGTTTAAAAAGATGTGTTCCTCATAAACAATCTGACTGTATATTATAGTGTTGAAATTTGAGAGCCTTAGAGGCTGCAGTAATGGAAAATGTGATTGCAGCACGGTGGGGAAATGCTTTTGTCAATATGCGTTCTTGTTAAAGAAACCTTTCACATTTCTCCCACTTATGTCTTTTATCTTTTCAATAGCACAGAAAGGCCACTGCAAGAAGACTTCTTCCTGAACTTTACACAGCTTACTGCCTTTATGCCTCTTTCCTCAGATCAATAGTAAATCCCAAGTGCTGCAAACTTTCCATTTGCAATTAGTAAGGTGCGAAGGAAAAATTCATTAACTAGTTCCTTGACTTTATTACTATTTATTAGCTATTCTGTTCTGACTGGAGCTGGCTGGAGCTGGAGCTGAGCTGGAGCTGAGGAGTGAAGAATTTACCTTGATTTATACAAGTAAGGGGCTGTCTGATGTCCTGCACCCACACAAATTCTCCAGGTTCAGGATCTGATGAAAACACAAATGCCACCTCGCCTCATTCTGAGATGGGGATGCTGACTAAGGTCCCTTTCAGAGCTGTTGTTTTGTTGACATACTCACCTCTTTCCTCCTGTCATTATCTTTCTGTAGCAGCCATTTAATAGAAGCCTGAGGAGATTTGGGTGTACATTCAAGAAAGGTGGTGTTGTTTTTTACTCCATATTGGACTGTTTCTGCTGCATTTCTGTATGCTACAAAGTAAAAGAAGACAGGTCAGGCTACTGTAAATGCCGGTGTTGTATTGAAAATAAATAATTGTGTAGCACCACTTGCAATACAGTCAATTAAAGTATATCTAATCCTGATATTAGCAGGTAATAAATATGCCATAGTACAGAATTTTCAAAGAAAGGAAATAAAATGTAACAAAGAAAAGCCAGTTCCAAATACTGGTGATATCACTTAGATATGATCTCTTCTGAGAAAGTGGGATACCTGTGGGGAGGTAGGCAAATGCATGCCCAGACGCTCCTACTGAGTGGAGTTCTGCCTGGAAATCGCTGTTTCCGGATGGGATAACAGCCTGGGGATATTCTTTCCTGAAATGATCTCATTCTCTACTAAGACAAAACCACCTCTTTGGAACTGTCCAACGTAGAACAAAGTATTTGGTATACTTCTTCACACTTCACAATTTGGAAATTAGAGTAATTTTGTAGGTATGATTCAAAAATGCATTATGACGTAAGGACAGCTCCATCCATTTAAATGGTCATGCAGTATCACAGGGAGGCAAGAGAGGGCAGACTTGACTGTAAGCATCCTCCTCTCTAAAAAAGCAAGAAAAAGGACCTGGCTCTACATTTGAAATTCAGTGAATACTTAGGCTATCAACAGAGAGCAGGAAAGATATATAGCACTCCAGCAACACGCGGGCAAGTGCTGAATGTATGTCATCATTTAGACTTGCTGTGGCCCTTCGTAGTCTCGATAGATGACAGTTACTGAAAGGAACTGTTCATTACTTGCCACAAATCTGTTTGTAATTTTTTTTGTAATATTTTTTGTAGTATTTTTTGTAACATTTGTCCCTCCCAAAAAATACACTTCAGATTTAAAAGCTTGCTGCATGTATAAAATAAAAATATTTCTTTATTTTCACAAACGAGTAGTAATCATATTGTATTTTTGCACAGTCCTAAAACAGGTCTTCCTCAGAACATATTTTATCTCCCATTCTTCTCAATTTCATTCATCAATTCACATATGAAATGGGAATCTATGCTACTACAGGAAGGAGACTTTCTCTGGTTTTAGTCTTTGCAAGTTCTCAGCACATTTATAAGGCTGTACCAAAATCAACTGCATTATTTACCAGAATAATGTAGACATATTTTGCATTTAAAGACCATAATCTGGCAGAGCTTGGCTGTCCTGTCTGTAGCTGTGAAACATGGAAAGAACTGGAGCTGTAGCAATTTTTTTTTTTTTTTTTTTTTTACACTGGGGCTAGATATATCACATAACTGCATTTTTCTTAACACTATTTAAGTGTTCAGTACATATCTAACTTCTTCACTAGTCCATCCTATTACCACTTACAAATACTGAGAAGAACAGTGACAAAATAAAAATGCATTTCTCTAATGGCCATAAACACTAACATAAGGATATAAAATACTAAAGTACTTAACAGAACATTTGAAAAGCAATATTACAAACCCTTTAGTTCCTAACGATCTCTTAAAAAATATCAATATGCTAAAAGTATTGCTTTTGGTCTAAGGCATGCAACTAGTTATGCTTGAAATATGAGTTTCAAGACTATCATTCCTTATAAACTTGGCAGATTTCTTGCTGTCATCCAACTCTGCTCCTTTGTCCTTTAAGCAGATTTCAATGTTCCTCCCAACATAGTAGTTTTGCGATAAGTAGCTTGCATTATATTTTGAAAGAGTTCAAGTTACTGTTTCTTTTTCTTTTTTATTCCCCCAGGGAAGACAGTGTCATCCATCTACCTACACTGCTGTCACTGAAACATCCTTTAAAATTGCTCAAACATCTAAATCTATAAATATTTCAAAACTAAGAAAAATGTCTTGAAAACAAGATTCCTGTGTCACAAGAATGTCAGGTTTAAATGTTTGTTTCCCCTCAGCCCACAAAGCAGACAGCTGACATTCTCACATTTTCCACATCGAAAGAGGAGACACCCGTCCTTGGGACAGACAGTGGGTGGTCACTGCACATGACTGTAAGGTAGGACACACAGCTCAAGTTTCTTCATGGTTCAGGGCCTAGGCTTTAATATGAATGTCTCAGAGCTCAGGTGCATAATCTATAACGGTGGGGTGAAGTTGATCACAAGTTTGTGATTAACTTGTTCAAGCTATCAAGCTTCATACAAATGACCTAACATTGAGTCATGGGGAGTGATACACTGGCACTGTGGGCTGGCAGCCAGAGCACAGTTAGTCACATTTGGGCTGAGGATGCTATGCCTGACTTACTCCTGAAAGAAAAAAGACCACAGGAGTAAGCAAGAGACTCTTGTAGGATACAGAAAGAAAAAAGCAAAACAAAATTTTATCTGACTGAACCTTTGACATATAACTCTTCGAGCATTCTTCTCTCATTTAATCAAAAATTCGTTCAGGAATTTATAGTGAGATCTGTTATTTCATCTCCAGATGGCACAGTTGAGAGCACACTTAGAAGACATAAGCTTAGAAACTGGAACATGATTCTCTAATATGTGCCTGTGCTTTGATGTTGCCACAGCCTAGCTTAGGCATGCATGGGGTTAAAAAGGATTAAGCTGCCTTTACGTGTGCATCTACATTATGACTTTGGCCATATCTGACTGTTGACTAGTAATGTGGAGAAAGGGGCAGCTGGGAAGGCAGAGCATTTTCTCCACTGTCTATCTGCACTGTGCCAGCCTGGATAAACAGTTGCACAACTAGAAATAAGGGAATTCATAAAGAGGCTTGAAGAAGTTCATTTTTCTAACTAGAAGGAGAAAGAAATAATGACAATGGAAAGGAACCTGCTGAGAGATGTGCTCCAAAAACCAATATAACCTCAAATTCTATTCTACTCTAAGTGTTCAGGTCTGAGCCTTAATCACATAAAGAGAAATTAATAAAGACTTAGAAGACTTACAAAAGCACTCAAATTCACTATACCTGTTTCTAGTCAATACTATTAGCTTATTTCATGTATGTCAAACTCTACATTTCATGGGTTATCATTTTATCACATTTATGCAGAATTCATATAATTGCAAGGAAAGACTCAGACTTGGAAAATAATTATGCTTTACCAGTAAACCACACAGATGTGAGCTGCAATGAATCATACAAGGAAAGCCATGCATTCTTTATATAGCATATGGATCTCTAAATTACAGTACCTTTCAGGTTGAAACCTCGGCACTGAGTCAGAGGGTTTCCATGTCTCACGTCTTGCCTACGACTCCTCCTAAAATATTTTAAAACACAAATTGTTATTCCAAAACAAATATATTTCAAGGTTTTTTTTTTTTTTT
>PPHD01000750.1:20590-54084 GCA_002909625.1 Bambusicola thoracicus
TTTTTTTTTTTTTTTTTTTTTTTTTTAACCTCATCAGTAGTATAGTTCATGACCTACTTTGAGATTGCTTTTCTGCTGCCAGGCATGCTAGAGAAAAGATACTACTTAAGTGAATAACTAGTTTGCTGAATTTTTTTAAGACAATTACTCTTGTGGTAGGCAAATTAGTTTTGCAATGAAGGCATAGGGGTGGAAGGTCTACAGGTGATGTATAAAGTAGTAGTAAACCTATAGACATAGGTTTAGTGTTGCAAGACTTAACATTCAGAGACAGACCTCTCAGATTCAAATGGTCTTCAAATGGGCAAGCATCTTAGAATGAGATATAGAAGAGTTTCAGAGCTCATATCTAATGCACCAACAGAAAATCATGGTGCAGGACATGTTCCCTACTCAATTTTGGGAGGTGGCTGATTTTTGGTGCCTGTAGCCACACTGATAGCAGAGAGGTAGAAATACTCAGAATGGTGAAAAGCTCAGATTCAGTTCTGCCTTTACATGAGGGCATATAACTTTCTTTCTTTCCAAAAGATACTCAAACTCACCATGTCTTAAAATACTTCAAAATGAGACTTTATTATACTATTTCGATGACAGATTCAAAACCATGATTCTATAAGTTAAGTAGCTTAGGAATTTACTGGGACTGAGAGTATTGGCATTTTAGCCCTCTTTGGCTAGGAGGTCACTGCTCACAGAATTCAGTGCATGAAGATCTGGAACCTGAATTTTTATTCTTAGCGCATATGACTTTTTAAAAACTGAATATTCCATACATTATTCAACATTTATCAAGTTCAGTGAAAAAAACATATATTGCTGATAGACACTTGTTGCAAAGGAATGGGATATGTAACTACAGTACTTTAAACTATGCTCTAATGACTTATGAATATGAAACCAAAATGCCCCTGGAGCTGTAGCATTGCTAAGTGAAGGGTGATGCTTCTTTGGTCATACTACGCCAGGTACTGCAGAAACAGTGAGAGACAGCCCTTCTAATCCTTCATCACCAGATCCTTCACTGGATAGTTTTAAAAGGCAACATTTGAAAGTTGATCTTTCAAAGGTGTAATTTCTGACATTCCAAGTATATTTTTGATGTTAAACATTAAAAACATGTGATTGTGCCTTAGGATCTTAACCTGTGTGAACTGTACATGTAAGGCAGAGGAGACAGTGAAGAATTTCTCAGTGAATCTTAGGATGCCTGTTGCTACCATGAGTTGCTCCACTCCATCAGCAATGGCATGCTTGTTACATTAAGCAGTTCTAAGGATCTAAACTTCACCTCTGATATTTATCAAAAGAAGTCTGAGAAGGAGGTTTTAGAAAATAAAGATACTCCCAGGTAAATCAGTTTAGGTGAGGAACAGAGACAGGGTGTCAAAAGACTCAAATGAGCAAATGTGCTCAGCAGAAAGATATTACTGTCTAAACTATGGGGTTTGGCTCTAAATACCACTGTTTTCTTCTTTATAATCTCTCCTGTTAGTTAACAGGACCACTCATTTCCTTCAAATGTGAAAAACAGATTATTTCTTCCTTATAATTCTAGGTGTTTATTTTCATTTTATATAAAAAGCAAATTGCACATGAAATGTCAACAAGAAGGAAAGCCCCAGTGGAAATAACCCTGGGTGTATACATGGAGATGAAAAGGAATCCACTGGAAACTGTACAGACTGTGTATACCTCACTGCTCATTATCTTTCAGTTAGTGTAGGAGTTAGGTGGCCAGGGACTTGGGGATTTTCTTTTATTTTCCTCTCCTCTGTCTTCTGACCTTTGCTCCATAGAAGAAAACAATCAATTTGCAGACTGTTTGAATATAATAAGTGAAAGCAGTGTAAGGCCCAGGTATGGTACTGTACTTTTAACAGCAATAGCTATGTTGGGCTTTGTCTTTCTATCTGAAATTAGGAATTATTCAAGAATACAAGAATTAAAGAATATTTGTTCAAGTCACTGTTAATCTCTAGGAGTGACACTGTCATCAACTAGTTGGGTCACTGGAGCAGGCCAGGTTCAGGGAATGAGCACAGTGGCACCACAGGGTAAAGCTCTGACATGTAACTGCAAGGTTTGTCTCCTCTGCAGTAAGATTTCATTGTACATTCTGTAGCTTTGTTTGTATATGAAGTGGAATCTTAGCAATACAAGAGTCACTACAGCCCGATGCTATTAAACATTTCCCTAGGGAGGAGGAAAGAGGCTCCTGTTTTGCATAAGAATTATGAGACGGACTACTAGCTCTGTTGTAAATGAAAGAGAAATTGCTCTTCTTTCCTGCATTAATAAATCTCGTGTCAAAAACCCCAAATCTGCAAGCACTACATGGAAGTCACATTTGACCAAAATTTCCATAGAAAAAATTCTTCTCCTTTAGGAGCAAGTGAGGAACAAAAAAAATAAATTACTTTATTCATCAAGCAACCTCAGTGATACCTGGCTGTATTTAGGGCTATCTTAATTTTATCCACAGTGAGTAACTGAATTTTAACAAAGGGAACAAATGTTTCGCTGATTTTTTTTTGTGCATGAGACATCAGATTAATATTTCTGATTATGAATTAAGTTTTTTGTTTGTTTGTTTGTTTGTTTGTTTTTTTCTCCCCATCTGTTGCTTTAAATATGAAAAGGCAAGCCTTCTAGCATACAGTCCCAGGTGATGAAAAATACCAAGTACCTATTTGTATGTGCTCCTGAAAGGAATGACATTCCACTTCTGTATCATATTACAAGGCTTCAAGCTACATAGCAGAGCAAAATCTTTATTCCTACATTCCTGGCAGACTTCACAGGGCCACTCACCTTTTCCCTGTGGGATAGAACCTGGAGCAGGAGTTGCCATCCCAGGCGCAGTACGGGTCCCGGGCGAGGCAACAGTCAGCACAGGCAGTTCCATAGATGTGGCAGCGGTGCAAGGGGACCTGTGTGACCCCTTCTTCTGAGCTCACATATAGCTGTTGCTGTAGAAGGAAATGGAAAGATTTATTTTAAATGTGGAGGAGCTTCAACCAAGACTTAAGTCCAAGAGAGGAGCCACTAATATACGTAAAGTCAAGAAAAACAGACATCTCTCAAGTGAACAGGACTATAATATTTCCACCTTCCTGCTAGAAAACACTTAGAACTACTTAGAATGTTAATGTTTTTTGGACACTGAGTGTCACTGTTCCATGCTGAGGCAGGCAGGCTGATTTAATATTGCTCAGATTTGAGAACATGGTTCTTATTCACTGAGGATCATTGGCTCATGCCTTTGAACTACGCATTTTCTCTGCATATAGACACATTAATAAATATTATGCAGAGTTCCTACTTGGATTCTCCAGTGCATAGATTTCCAAGACATAAATCCTAGAGATTATGCTGGGGCTTGGAGCCAGGTTTTGATAGCCTTAGATACCTGGAAAAATAAGCCAGTAGAACTTTTATAATAAATGATAACTTTTGCAAGGGAAGTTAAAAGTGAATCACAAGAATATGGGCCAAAGTATCACTTTTACACAGAAACTATTAATCAATTATTCCTTAAATGTAAATTATTATTTAATACAAAATCTAGACACTTCCCTGTTCTTTTGGTCATAAATCTAATAAATTACACCAAATTTAATTCAGTGAAGAGTGACAAGTATTTACTTCTTCATTGTTTGGTGAAATACTGAGTAACACATTGCTTTGAAAATTATGGAATGACAGTTTTTAGTTTGAGTGTTTGACATTTCATTAGATATTCTCACAGTTATTTTCACCATTCCTATTTCCATCATTACTAGTAATGAACAGGCATGTACAATTTCTCCATAGATCCAACATTATCGTTTTTTTTGTACGTACCATACTGCCAAAGGAAAATTTCTATTTGGGACTTAACTAAAATAAGGACTACAGATTTCATCTTTTAAAACTTTTTTTTTTAATTTGCCATTTTAAAATTATTTTTTAAAAGATACTTTAAGTGAATTAGAAATCAAAAATAATTAATATAAATTATTTTATCCTACTGGCTCTTGGGTAGATGAACAGCTCATGTCAGATCCTGTCATGTTTCTCCACATTAATTAAAGAAAATGTTTTGTCTATATTTGCTATGATGCATTACAACTGATCTGTTAACATTTTAAATTGATTTGTTTATCTATTAATAACATTAAGTAGGCATTCCTCTTCTCCTTACCTTTTTAGATGAAATCTTCATTGTTGTTATAGGAGAATTACTCTGAAAGACAAGATTTCAAACCACGTTTACAAAGACTCTCATTAATGCACTCACAAAATCAATATTTAACGTTCAATAAAACCTGAGTCATACCTAACAGAACTTTAACTTTCCACATCTTGGAAAAGCATCACCCCCTACTACTCCTGCTATTTTCACAACTAAACAAATTTCATACACACAATGAATGTCTCAGTAAATGCACTGGCTGAGCTCAATGGCATTATTATTCATTATGTGCATTGATTTTTGTACAGTACTAATTAACCTGCATTTGTGTTAGTTCAGCAATACAGCGGCAATGTGTTTTGAAGCCATTATTCTCACTTTGCAATAAAAAACTTCTGTTCTTCAAAAGTGATGATACAAAAGAATCATGCAATAGCTCATGCATATTTACTACATGACTCTTAAGAATATTTCTCCTATTTCTCCTACACATTATCTACAGTGCATACAGTTTGGCTAACATCCAACACATGCTGTCAGATTATCAATGATAAGAATATTAAAAATGGCATGAGTGTTACTGAAGGTTTTGTTCCCAGCAACAGTACAGTATACTACTGTGTGTCATCACTGGAGTCTGTTACTGTCTGTGTCCAAACCAAATCTTAGAGAGCTGGAAAAGGAATTATCACATTCATTGCCTTAAGCAAGTGAAGCAATTCATTATTCTCGTCCAAATAAATGATTAGAATGGTGGTAATAAAAATGTTTAGTGTTTTTTGAAGATTTAGCAATTTCTCTGTCACAAAGGAAAGACCCACTGGTGAGCCAGGATTAACTGCAGTGGACTATGGGCAAAGTGGGAAGGCCTGGACTAGAAAATCTGGCTGTGAATCATGAGAACTGGCAAAGATATGAAGGAGTGTAGAGCTGCTCTGCAGTATTTTATGACTGAACTGTCTGGAGATTCAAGTTCCAACACAACACTGGATCTGATGCCACATCTTGCTTATATTCTGGAATCTTTGCTTTGCTTACTCTCCATATTTACTAGCACAAAGCCAGTGATCTCGTTCCCTTCTCTTGGAGAGACTCGTTGAAACACGGTCACGCTGCCTACACAGATTTCAACTGCTGTAGTTATGGTACTGTGATTTTGAAGGTTCGGGATAAAAAGATATGTGCACAGACGCCCAGAAATGAGGCTTGGAATCAAGATGCCTCCCATCCCACCTGTCTACTTTCTGTAAATGGAGTAAGTAAAAACTGGGCAAATGGCACTCTAATTAGTGTAACTTACGTATATCTTTTTCAAAGGCAGGTTTTCAACAAAAGCCTAGCAGAGCTAATTATGCTTTTTTGAAGGTTGACACAGAAAGTATTCCTTTTCTTAGCGAAATAGCTATCGTTGCATGTCTAGATAAAAATCTTACATTTTTGTTACTGTGTACTCTCAGTGAAATAGAAGAAAAGCCCATGACAAAACCCTTAGCTAAGTTTATAGATGCATAACACCATTTGCCCTGAGGCTACTTATTTTAAAAAACATCCCATTCAAAAATTTGAAGAGGAATCTTCAACAGGAGGGGAAATGTTTTCTTTAGGATGTTACAAACTGCTGCATGCCAGAGTGACTGACAGAGGCTATTCCTTTATTTTTCACCTTAGATGCTCATGTTTCTTTTTGGTTCATGTTGTGTTAATCTTGCTAGGTTTTTGACTCCAGAAGCTTTGAAGATCTGTAGCTGAGCAAAAACACTAGTTTGCTTCAGTTTTGCAGCCCAGAATTAGGAAGATTATCAGATAATTAAAGAAGTATCTTAGATCTCATCTGTAAATAGGGATAGTCTGAATATGTCACGCCAATGACAAAAGTTACATTCCAGAAGCCACTATAACATAACCTCATAAGAACATTATCAAAATCCTTCTACATAGTATGACAACTTTAAAAATAAGCAACTTATATACAGGTCAAAAAGGGATTTGAGCCGACCTACATTCATCATTCAGATATTTTATTTTGCTCTTTGGGTGGTATCAAGCTGACAGTAGGCACATTCACTTGATCTTTTATCAAGTCACAGTTGCCTTTGCCAAAGTCTTTTAGAACAAAGTGTTTGTGCGAACATACACATTGGAAGAGTAAATGTAGCAGCAAGCCAAACCTGAAAAACTTCCAGCTCTTCTAAAATGAGTTCTCCGCTTGCAGAGAAGTTGGTGGGTAAGACAACAACTTTTTGTACAGTTCCTTGATCTGGAAACAATGAGAAAAAATCAGACCATGTGACAGAAAGAAAAAAAAAAAAAAAGATGAATCATTATCAACTATGAAAAGAAACCATGAAAACCAGCACTATGACACAGAGAAAGGTATGAAAAAATATTAATTTGGAGTGAGAAAGCACTATGAGGTGATCCCCTCTCAAGTCACAGACTGCATAACTTATACATGACTGCAAACAGTATTATTCTTATACATGAACTTCAAGAAGTCATGGTAAGATTGGAGTAAGTACCATCATTGTTATCATTCTACCTGAAAAGATTAATAAAAATCAGTAACTATCTTACAGTAAAAACAGAGCAGTAAGTGAAGGAGAGCTACTGTATAATTGAAGTGTATTCATACTCAGTAATAATATGAAATGACAACTGGTGACAGGAAAGGTAAATATTACAAAGAATAACTTAATCTAATTCTAAAAATAATAAGCTGAAAGATTTTTTCCAGGAAAGTCAAGCAATACTTAAGTCCTTTATATATTAGTAGGAGTTATTGTTTTAGTCCATGTGGAAAAAGAAAAAAATGGCAAGGGGAAGACAATGTAGAGATTCATTTATAGTTGCTATGTCAAATTACAGTTTCAAGCCCCTCAGGTTGAAGATGTAAGTAAGAAGCAAAAATGATGTGCCAATGGTGTTTTTTTTTTGTGGGTAGATACCATGAGTAAGAACATTAGAGATTTAGAGTACATATGTGGAAAGAAGATACAAAATGGAGGGGTCATTCTGCGGAGGTTTATAAAGGCTGAGACATCCACTAAAGTATTTCAGATGTGGCGGAAAAGAAAGACTGTGGAGAATCAGAAGGATGGGTACAGGGACATTTACTGGGAAGAAGATCACAAAAAATTCCTCCCATCTGAAAGGCCTGGAAATTTGTCTGAGTACAATAAATTTATTTGCTCAGTATTGATTCTGAAGAATGGGAACACATGGTACAGATTTTGTTTGGTCTTCAAAAGTTTTATGAGCAGTATAGACTTTTGTGGTTAGTAAAACATGAGTACAGCACAATATAGGTAAGTATCTACGTGTATTTTTATGAATTTGTGACTGAGGAAAGGAAATCTCAGCTTCCTGTTTGGCAATCCACGATGTAGACTATGTAAACTGAAAAACTGCAATTTTCCCTTTTTCTTTTAAGGGCAGTGACTAAATTCCATAGCTGCAACTGTAGGGCAAGTTGGTTGCAATAAATAATTTACATCTTTTTATTTCCCTGGAGGAATCTAGCAAATAACCAAGCATTTTATTTTAAAAATTAAGGTTTATGGCCAGAATATTGGCATGTAATGACCTGACCTCACATGTAGAACACTGCAATATGTTGCCACTTAGAGTAGAAAAAAGAAAAGAGAAATTGAAAGCTGACAAGACTTAAAAATCTGTAGCTATCAATTGTGCATGCTCAGAGCACATAATACATGAATTTCATGAAAATCTTCTATGGAGAACATTTATTCTCATTATACAATGGCACGATAAACCAGTTCCTTCCCAAGAAATATTACTGAAACTAAATCTCTTGATAGCACAGCTGTGGTCTAGACTGGGTGCCAGTATTAGCAAAGCTATGGGAACCTTAGAGATTTACAAACTGCCAAGACACACCAAAGCTTTAAACTGCTGCAGATGCATCCCTCACTACAACTAAGGAGAAGCACGTGCGTATGTGTATGCATACATTTCTGCTAAAGGGAATAATCCACTCACAAATATACACAGCTTAAGTCTAGTCTACCTCCATCTTTTTGCATCCCTTTATCAATGTCAAATATTAAACTGTACAATCTAGACTATTGCATCAGAAGTACAGGAAGGAGTTGCAGCTTTTTGTGATTTTTCTCAGCTGCCTCCAAAGTGTCAGCTACCTGTGACCCTGACTTACAGGAAATGAAGCACGTTGACAGTGACCCTACCTGCAAAGGAATGTGAAACTGAGCTTCCAAAGAACTGAAGAACCGGTTTGTTTCAGCGATCCATTAGTGCATGTCACACATTTAAAATTCCTAAATTGTCTTTGGTCCTCAAACATTGCTTGAAACTGAAATCAGAACCTGAGGGGAGATTTTATCCAGGACATTGGGAGAAAATACTGATAATGCCTGACGCCAAGCCCTTGTGTCCTAATAACCTTTCCTATTTAAAAACTGGGTTCCTATTTACCTTTTTGTTACAATCTAGCAAAATACACAGAGTTAAGGACTGTTTACCTTACAAGTCATTCCCTTTAACTTAATATTTTACAATTCCCTTTGACTCATTATTGTACCATTAGGGACTGATCCTTGCAGAAAGATATGCCCCACTGTTTTAAAGCAATTAGTAAAGTTAATGCAACATTTAGAATAAATTTTCCTGTTAGGGAAAGTAGGCAGTAGGAAGCTACTCATTAAATAAAACCACTTAGAGCAGGGAATTCCAGCAGCCTGAATATGTAAATACAGATACTTCCAATAATGCTTATAGGCCGTAACTCTCCACTCCTTCTGAAAATAGTTGGCTTTCTGCTGTTGCTTAGCCTGTTCCTTAATAGATGAAAAGCAAATATTTGTGCTTAGAAAACACTTCTTATTCCTTCCACAGAAGTACTAAAGTCCCCATTGTAAGCACAGTAGCTGCCATCAGTCATTTCTATGTGCTTATGTCAGAACATTTATGGCACATCTGAGTTTTTCTGAAAATTGTATTTGCTTATTTTCTTTAACAGTGAGACAGCAAACTGAATTCCTAGGTCAGAAGAAAAGTTGGAAAGGATGCAGACCTGTGCACTGCAGGAAATGTATGCAAAATAGCAGTGTCTGAGATGTTTTCTAGTGTATTTCAAAGCAGGTAATCTTTTGTGTTGTGAGCCAGCTACGAGATCATTGAATTAGTCACATTTTTTCATGTCACAGCATGAAATTTAAGCTAATTCTGTGAATATCATAAATGTGAACAAGATTATTTCTTCCTCTGTTTACTTGCCACTTTCAGAAATCCCCTTGAAAGCAGTTCTATATCGTTATAATTTCACATGGTTGTGAAAAAAGCTACTGTGTCTCCAGAACGTAAACCCACTGCTAGAATGTCCCAGGTGAAGTGACAGATTTATGCTCACTGTTGCCCTGACTTTTCACCAGGAACTGCTTGTAACCTTGCTTCATCCCTGGGCTGGGAGTGGAGGGCAGACAGATGTCTGGAGGAATCTCCCTCCAGCTGACAGCAAGATGACAGGACAACTCATAATGACTGTTTTTCTGTTTCAAACCTGCTTGAGCAACTGCAGTCTCCAAGCTCCATGTGGAAGGCAATGTCAGTGAGAACACATTCCCTTCTGAGAGGACTGATAAGCAGGGAATGGCAAGGGAGGAAAGCATTGATGGCCTGTAGACTAAAAGATGGAGTAGAGAGTATGCAGAGTGGGAAATAAATTGAGGAGGAAGACAGCACCCAAGAAAGGAAGAAGGAAAGATAGACAAATAATTATAACATCAAGAATGATAGTAAAGCTAAAAGAACAAAAACTCCCTTGAAATGCAAAGCATAATTTGGGGCTTGTGTCAATCATCTGAGCTTCATTAATACTAGTGCTTCATCACAACACCAATTCCTGGTCTGACTGAACATGGACAATAGAAAAGGCAAAGCTTAGTGATCAGTGCTGAAAAATACGCAGGTATTTGGATGGAATCTGCATTCCAGAAGCTCAGTCTATCGGTCTGAGTTTAAATCTCATTCTCCGAATTCTTCCTAGCTTTTATTTCCCCAGTCCTAAGTGAACACTGTAGTTGTCAGTATGGTGAGCATCAGAGAGACAGGACCCAGCCACCTCTGACCCACGCTGCATGCCCAAAACCAACAACAAATCAAAAACCTGACTTTTACACAGAATCACAGAATCACATCATAAAATAATGACTGCAATGGGCATCAACTGCTGTTCTGCCAAGAGCTTCACGGAGAGGCCTCCTGTGTTAGCCCTGGTGTGTCAGACATCATGGAAAACCCTTCAAAAGCTTTTCTCCATGTTGCACTTGTCAGTCCATTGGCAGATTCATCATTTTTAGTCTCTCAACTGAGTTGAACCAGCTGCAGATAGATAAAATTATTGAGGGGGGCGGGAGGGAAGAAAGAGGAGAGTTGACAGAATGCTTGAAATGCTTGAGACAGTGTTGTCTCAGTAAAGCACCTGAGATGGTGGTGGTTTGGCAGTGAGGCCTGAGAGACATGTCTCCATACTGAGCTGTAAATCAGGACTCTAACCACAGCCACATAACTTTGCCATCTGTTCAATGGGTGCATATTTTTTTCCCATCTCACAGTGTTGCTGTGAAACTTGATGAAATCATTTCAAACTGCATCAAAGAACAAAAAGTCAGGTAAAAGCCACACGTGGGGGCAAAATTTTCAGATAGATTGAGCTTGGTCCAACTTCTGCAAACACTGTGATCTTGACTGAACGAAAAATAAGAGGAAACCAAATGTGTAGGAACATCTGCTTTACATATCTTCTTAAGAAGCTGTGAAAAAGCTTTGGATGAGTTGGTCACTAAGAGGTGTTGAATGACTCACCCCTGCGTGAGCAAGGGGAGGTCAGAAGCTCTGTCTGCAGCGGTTGTGTCACTGCTGTGCAACACCACCTCCCCAAGCTCACAGGCAGGAAGCTGTAGAATTACAGCTGAGGAAGGCACCCCTGCTCTTCTGACCAGATTATTTCTTTCTGTTAGAATCTGTAGTTTATTACATGATTTTGGCTATTGTGTTACTGGAGGCTACTGCTGTCAGCAAAGTTAGGTTTTCTAAAAAGACGGTCATCATGTAACACCCTGGAAACAAGTATTCTCACAATTAATTCATATCTTTAAGACTGACTATATTACAACCTTATGCTTGGAAAGCACTTACTGTTCCAGACTTACTGTTCCAGATGCAGTCTGTTGCATCAGAAAAGTTATTAAAAACATTGATCAACTTCATGCCACATCAGATGCATTTGGCCCACATGAATCATCTGAATAAGTCACACTGAAAGCTAAAGTGCCTTTTCATGGCAATCACTTGGACCTCTTCACACAAAAACATATCCTATATCGATGGCAAGGAGCTGAAAATAAATCCTATTGGTGCCCATGTCTGCTTAATCTATCTAAGTTTCTCACAGACATTTAAATACTCTTGTAACACCATGAGCAATAAAAAACCCACATGCACAATCTTTTGGTTTTGCAATCTGTGTGGACTTTGACTGAAGGCTTTCATACTGCAAGCAGTAGGTGGCATGCTTAAAAATAAATATTAATCTCAGGACAGTGTTCTCATGCTGTTTTACTGCTGTTCTTAAAACTCAAATGCAAAACAATCTACCAAGGGATAAACTAGGAAAACATTGTACTCTTGAATTCCTTACGTAAAATTGTACTGGCTGAAGTGAAATTCTAGTGTGAATCAAAAACTACGAGATTGAATTGTGGGCTACCATACAAATGGGATAAATGAAGCACAATAACTGAATATATTATTACTCATCCCATAGGAAAAAAGCATTATCATCACTGCTCTTGTCAAATATGCAAATAAGTGATTACATTATTTCAAAGTAAATTATCCCACTGGATTCTGGGAAGACAAGGTACACAGTTCTCTTGTAGCACTGCTATTTGGCTTAAAGGCTTGATTCTTCTTACTCTAAGTTGGCTCAAAGGGGGATGAAGATACCATTTTGGGTGGACTGGAAAGTTTCCTTAAGTGGTTTGAGAGTCTTCAGGTTGAATAGTACACAAAAACAGGTGATCCTTATCATTTGAAAAGCGGCAGGAATGCTGCAAGAATAATAACTGTGGGATTTATTTTCTTAGCTATGTAAGTGACAGAAAGGGAGAGAAAAGCAACATATTGACTCTCGGCATGGACTAGCCCATGTAAGCTCAACATTTTTGTCCAAGGGTGCAAAGAAAACACTACATTTAGTTTGCATTAATATGAAAAAGTGACACAGCTGCCTACACCCTCCCAGACCACAGCTACATCATGAAAACCACTGGAGTTCTTTGAGCTTTCTACTTCTGTTATTCCTCGCTCGCATCCAGAAACTGATTTATTACTGAGGCTATAGAGGAGGAAGAGAGGAAAAGCTAAACATTTTGTGTGCTCTGCATCTGGCAAGACATAAAACACTCCAGTTTCAAGCATGAGACAGGTCACTGACAGTGACAGACATGGCTTGCAACATCTCAGTTCAGCAGTAGTAACTCATCATCTGAGCTGAGTGTAATTGTCACCAGGTGCCAAGTCCCATTGTCTCTGGCTGTGGGGCACAAGGCTCCCAAAGAAATTATCACATGAAATTCTCCTACACCGTGTGGTTTTTCCATTTGCTGGGATGATCTGACACCAAAGAAAATCCCCTCTGCATTCCTTTTGACAGTTAATATCTCTATCGTATTCTCTTGAGTCTCACAGAAAGCAGTGAATAAAGAAAACAAGTTTATCCTCTCAGTGGCTGAAACTTGATCACTTTTACTTAAAAGGGCTGAGAAACACAGTAACTTTCACTGCATCGGTTTCTTCTGAGGAAGATGTTAGAGGGTATTAGTGTCTCAGGGAGTCACTGTGCTCTACTCAGGAATAATAATGCCCACCCTCACCACTAAATGGAAGGCAGACAGTGATCTTTGTCTCTGGTGTACTGCAGAAGTTAAAAACAATGCACTTAAGGTATCGAGAGATGCAGTGTGTGTATTTTGTCCAAAGCAGACCCTGTGCTAGTACTTGGAAGAGAACAAACAAAACATAAGTACAAGCTGAGGTATGTTAATGCTTTAAATGAATCACAGGAACCATTAAGAATGGCTTGTAGCTCTCTGAAGTATAAAATGAAATGGCTGTGTTTATATCATGCAGAATCACTGCAATGTTACATGTCTTTATTGTGTATTTTCATGCACATTCATTATTTTCTATGCATTTTCAGTATTAACTAGCACTGCTATATGAAGAATCCTGGATTAGTTGGAAAAGTCTATGTCTCATGTTCTCTACCTACCTTTAGTAGGACTTTCCTCCAATTGACATTAGATGTTTATAGAACATTTTAAACCAATGTACCACTATATAAAAAAATACCTAAAACATGCATTTGAAAGATCTGTTCTAGTCTGCCAAACTATTTCTAGGGCAAAACATTCTGCTTTGGCAAAGCATAAAGCTAACAGACCACAGAGTTCTTGAGGAGCTGTATAGGAACAGTTGGGATAATATCTATTAATGCTTCTGATATTTCCACAGCAGAATATGAAAACTGTTTTTCTTTACCTCTGAAGGACAGAATTATTATGACTCTAAATCATCTGAAAGTTGAGAACTGCAGTTGCATTAATTAAACTGAAAAGAAAATGTGGCTAAATGTTAGAGAGGGAGAAAAATAACAAGAAGGAAGACCTGACCTAATTAGCATAAGTTGACCTTGCAAGTGGGATCAAAGGATGCTTTAAAAATCATTTAGCAACTGCCTACCAAGAAAACTAGAATGCCTAGATTAAAAATAGATTACATTTTTACTGTAATTGATTAATTAGACATTTTTCTATCCTAAGAATGTCTTATAATACACCAAGCCCTCACAGTACAGAAAATAGTAACCTGGTGGAGGTGTGATACAAGAAGGTGAGCCGAGTATTTCTGTTTTCTTATTTCCTATCCTTAAACCACAGAATCCTGTGGGCTGGAAGTGACCTTTAGAAATTATCCAGTGAAATACCCCCTTGAAGCAGGTCCAATTACAGTAAGGTTTTCAGGGCCATATGCTGTTGGGCTTTGAATCCTGTGAATCTCTGAAGATGAAGAATTCACAACCTCTTTGGAGCTCTGTTCCAATATCTGACCCCTCTAATACTGAATAATTTTCCTTTCCATCTAATTTCAATGTCTTGTATTCTAGCTTGTGTCCATTGCCTCTCATCCTGACAGTGAAGATCTTGAGTAGAATCTTTTCCCATTAAATAAATAAAACACATGTAGACAGCAGTGAGATCTCCACCTTGCTTTCTCTGAATAAATCCAATTCTCTCAGCCTGTTCTCATACATCACATGCTACAGTCCAATAAGTGATCTCCATCCATTATGTGTCAGTGTTTTCTGAGTACTGTGGAGCCCACGACTAGATATGGTACTCTTTGAGTATCCTGTTGGCTGGATATGCTTTTGCTAATACAGCACAACATGCATTTAGCTTCTTTTGGCACAAGGGTACTCTGCCAACTTTGATAGCTGGGGAGGTTTTTCTAAGAAGACTGAAGAGACTTCCTTATAATTCTATCCCTATAGAAGCTTGACATTCTTGAAAGTGCTTTTATCATCAGCTTCCTAAATCTATTATATCAGACTGGTTATTCCCAGTCCCATGTGAGTTTGCTGGCAGATGTTTGTTTGTTTGTTTGTTTTTTTACAAGCAGAAAATAATGAGGACCCCAATAATAGGTGAACCATAAAAGCAATACAAGCCATTTCTGTAATCATTTTCTGATGTTTAGAGATATATTTGCTCTGCTTGAGTTCTTTTCCTTTGTTCTACTTGAAAACATCTGTAGTAAAAAAGATTAGCCTTTGTGTATATAAGCACATAATGCCCTGTTAAGCCAGCTGGAGTTTCACATGTGAATGAATCCTATAGTCTAGCCAGAGCTCCACTCTGCTTGTCTGCTTTAATCAAGAGAGTGTGATTCATATCTTAGTATTTTTGAAAAATCAAATTTGATCAGTATGAGAATCACTCATGTTGGCAGCAGACTTCAGAAGAATAACCTCGGATTCAAATTTGTTGTAGCTAAAACCAAAATGTAGGTCATATTAGAAATTATTTTAGAATACTTGAATAAAATTCTATGTATCCACCGCTACTAAGAATACAACCATTTGTTTATCTTTCTCTGCTAAATATTTCTATACTTTCACTTTTTTAATGTGATTTCTGCATTTAATGTCCTCTAACATCAGATTGTCTTTTTCTTCAGATGTAGTTTCTCTATATATTAAATAAAGATGATGGGAGTACACAAAACAATTCATAGTCAGATTCTGGAATTTCTGCACATTAGAGAGAGTCAAATTCTAATGTAGAATCACACTGATAACAAACCGTATTCAAGACAAGAATTATAATTCAGATCAAATATAAAATATCCTAGTGTTGATTTATGTCTCTGGTAAAATTCATGTTGATACATTATATCTCTTGCACATAGTTAAGATTCAAAGGAAACAAAAATAAACAGAAAGTGAAATAAACAAACATAATTTATGTATTTCTATAGACACTTCTGTAAATACTAAATATGTTTAAGTAAACATATATTATAAATGCAAATTATAAAGCATTGGATGAAAACAGTTACTGCTAATTTTGCCTTACCTGTTCCAAGAAACAAGACATGGTATCTTCCATCAGCAGCATTCACTCGGTCCACAGCAATCTTTGTATACTTGTAGTCCGTTCCTATCCGGATGATTAATGGCCTCTTATGTATTGGGTAAATGGGATTATACATCAAAGGATGATTTCTAATGAAGGTCACAACATCATCTGGAAACTCTTTGGTTGTCCGCATATTGGGTGTGAAGGCTCCTCCTGGACACTGCACAAAACATGCACAGTAATGCTTACCAATGCTTAACATCATTCAGAGACATTTCCTCACTAATTCATTTATAAATATTGACTGAGAGCTGACAAAATAAGTTCACAAAAGAAAACTTCAGGCACTGACTGAAAGTAATTGTATTCCGGTAACTGACATGAAATACTTGAATAGTTATGCTTTTATCTCCCATCGATTCGGATAAAGGAAACACAAACATAATTTTGCAATATTAAAATCCAGGTTGATGGCTTGGCTGATGAAGTTCCATTGTTCTGGACCTATTTCCACATTCCTTATATTTCCAGACATGCTTTTGAAAAAAAAACAAATCCAAGTAATTGACAGGGAAGATACAGCTGTTTTGTTATAGAACTAGTACAAAAATAAAAGGCAAAGTCTCATACCCAAATGTAATTTGGTTAATATCCCTCTAGTCAGCATTTTGATTATAAGAAAGTGAAAATATGTGTGATTTATCTTCATTTGAAAAAGCAGTAGTATAGGTTTGAAGTAGGACATCTGATACCTTGAGACAGTCGATCATTCACAGGATCTCACCCCATCTTTTACAAGAAAACATAGAAATACATTGGTATTCTAGATGCTTCTTTAAATGCAGTGAATAACCACTAAAATAGTCAGCCCTGAGGCATTCTGGACTTCAAGATGAAAATAAAAGCAGTCTTAAAAAGTTCAAGTGACTGCTGAGAGTGAACCTAAAACAAGATTCTATGATTCTATGATTCTGAGACATCAGGAGCTATGTCAGTGCCTGATACAACGTGCTGGATGTACCCATGCTCATGTACACAACTACTTCAGCCACTGTTATCTCAGTTTTCACTGCTGCTCCTGATATTTCCTCCTTGTCAGATTGCAGATTGCATCCCAGGGGATCCCTCTAACCACCAGGCAGGAGTGTCAGTTCTACTCTTGCCACTAAAAGCTGTTTTTGTTCACCTTATTAACTATTCATTAAGCAACACCAGGAATCAATTACAAAGTGGACTGTAGCCTAGTACCAGGTCTTGAAATCAGCTTCTGGCTCTGGTAGGAATAGTTTAAAAGAAACTGCTCCACCATCAGTTACCTTCAGCAGAAAGAACTGGAAGTCAGCTCAGATATGGGTCTCTTTTCCCATCTGAAGTGCTGACAATTTATTCTTCTGAACGTAAGTATTTATCCTGACAGTTTTGGTTAGGTGCTCATCACAGATGATACTACACGTTGGCTTTCTAAGACTGCTGACAAAATCTAATTTGTATTATCTTGTTTGCCCTTCTTCCTTCCATGGAACTTCCATCCAGTATTGCAGGAAATGTATGGAGCTATCTGCTACGATTAGTAACAAGTGATGATAAAAGAACTGTCTTCATAAATCTTGGGGTTAATAGCAAGATCCTTCTTCTTACTAGTGGCTTTCCAGCTAACATTTCCTCTCTAGATGGACTCTGTTTCACCTGCAGTTCAAGTTAAACTTTCTTGTCTCATGCAGTTCAGTTGAAAGAAGATTTTCTCTGATAATTTCTGTTTTCCTTCCATTCTTGACTTGGAGATCATAAAGACTCATGTCTTGGACTTCCCGCAAAATGGCTGTGCTATTTTTCACTCAAGTATGGCTCTAAAAACTCTAAAAACATTAAAACACTATTCTGTGCAAGTCCTCAAAAAAACGTCTTCAATCAATTCATTTTTTTTGCTGTTCCTCATGTAAACCAATAGCAAGTGAAAGATGCTACTGAAGAACACTGTAAATTTTCCCTTTCCTGAAGGGATTGAATCTGTATCCTCCACACCTCATTCAAAGGGTCAATTACACAGTGATTATGTTCACAGTTGATCACTGTGTAGTAAGATTACAGACTGAAACAGACTTATTCCATTTACAGTATATTTTTCAATGTGCTGTAGGTAGAAAAACTACTTCTATAAACTGAAAAATGGAAACTATCCTCAAACATGACTGAATTTAGTAGGAAGCTGCCAATTATATAGTTTCTTTTTTCCATAAGTAAGTTTTGCTTGTGGAGAAATAAGAAACCATTGGTATTTAGCGAACAGCAGCCAAATTCTGCAGAATTGATTATGACCAAATGTATGCATTGCTTTATTTAATTCTACTGAAACTACACTGAATCCCTTTCACTGTTTATCCAATGTACTGAAACATAATAAATGTTCATTTCTGTCCAAAGTTTCAGTATGAATATCTCTCTAGGCAACTATAAAGTAGGATTTGCCATGTTATAAAAAAATTCATCCTAGTCTAGTTCAGCATCCTAGCAGTAGCAATAACCTTTGTTCCAGAGGAAAAAGGTTCATGTATCTTAGTATGCACACTTGGAAATTCACAGCTAACCCTAAGAATACGATTTCTCACTTGATGACCTGATTTTTACAGATTTTGACATAATTGAAAAACAGAGTTTGCAGTATGCATGTAAAAAAGAATATTTGACAGTGTAGAAAACAAAAGCAGAGAAGTCCCATTGTAGAAAACACACCTTTGGGATACTGTGCTATAGCTGAATTGTGAAGAAGCAGAAAAAATTCAGTGATCAGAAAAACACTAATGATCATCTTAAAAGACCCTGTTTCAGTTTTGTTTTTGGTGTGAGTTAGGAATTTATCTTCAAATTCAAAGTTCACCAGCATGTCTGAAAAAGGGTAGATATTTTTTGTTACTATGTCAAATTGAAATCTGAATTTTCTTTTTCCCTTTCCATTGTGCTGCTGGATTCCTTCAGGCTCATCTGGAATACCACGTAAGCCTCCATGAGATGAACCTCCCTCTTGGTGAACCAAGAATAATGTGGCAGTGGTTGAGGAAATATATACAAATACAATATTCTGAAGCAGTAATTTTGAAATCACAGGAGCACAACGCTTCCTATTTAAATGGGACATTTATTCTTTATTTATGTCAAGCTTAAACTTAAGTGAACTCATCAGATTAGCGCTGCATGAATTAATGGAAAAGAAGGAACAATGCTAGCATTTGAACATAGTAGAATATCATGTACAGATTAGCTAATTTTAGAGATCTGGGGACACGAAGTTCTAAGTCATACAACCACTTAGAACTGCACTAAAATATTAAGAATGGTATCCACAGACCGAAGTTTGGATCCAGACAGTTGAACACATACACAATGCTGTCTTTGTGTGCTTATTTATGTAATTATCTTTTTCTAAATCCTGCACACAGAATTTAAAAGTACATGCAAAACATCTGACTGTTATTTAGTGAAATAACTCTTACCATCTTTGAGCAGAAAGAAGAGAGATTAATATCTTACGTGACAATGACAGGTTTTTTTTATGGAAGATTTCCAGATGCTGCATGATTTAAATGGTAAGGTGAGAAGCAAATAAAATTGTTCTGAACTGTAACTAAATGCCATAGTCACATACAGACAGTTCTCCTGGAATAAATATTATCTATGTATGTATTAAACAAAGAGAAGTAATTGGCAAGCCTCTATAAACATATTATGTACTTACAGTGCCAGGTCGTGGGTACGGAATTCTGCCCTGATATGGAATCAGCTGATGGTTTGGGCCCTCCTTGTGTGCAAATGGCCCATTGAACACAGTCTGGATGTCAGACAAATGATACACACACACAGCTGAGCCTTTAAAAATGGAGCTGGAAAACAGTGGGAAAAGGTTAGCAATTTAACCTACCAACATTTCTATTGATTTTCCATTACTTTGTATGTTCCAGTGCTGTATGGTACTTCTATAATAATGTAATACGATTTAATACTTCTATAGCGTGGATTTACTATAAATTAACCAATCCAGGTTCCCAATATACACCATTAACCTTTACAACTGAGCAACTTTTTTGAACCATGAACTGAAAAGAGAAGGAAGGACTTTACCTCTGCGGTAGGAGTAAGAAATTTTTCAAATGTTGAATATAAAAAATTATAACGTGACCCCAGTTAATTCAGTGGCAAAAACGTTGCTGACTCAAGTGAGACAAGAGTTTTATAAAGTTTGTGCTGCTAAGCTCCACAGAGATTTCCAGAACTCCCAATCAATATATTAACCACAAGACCACCTACAAATCCATGTCTAAAATGTTAATCAAATCATCCAGCACAATTAAAAATGGTTAAATCACTACAATCAGTTGCCAGCTGTTCTAAGCAAAATGGGGGCAGACTGGCTATAAGAGAATTGTACTCCTATGCAGTCCTTAAAGGGAGTTGAAATGTAAGCTTCCTGAGGAGAAAGGAGGGGGTCCTATAAGAGGTGAGAATGCTTTTTTTCCACTGCTATGGGTCTAGCAATGGTCTGATATCTCCTCAAACAGTACTAGCTCTGAATGGCCTCCATCACA
Organism: Bambusicola thoracicus; assembly: GCA_002909625.1. Taxonomy (NCBI): domain Eukaryota; kingdom Metazoa; phylum Chordata; class Aves; order Galliformes; family Phasianidae; genus Bambusicola; species Bambusicola thoracicus. The sequence continues at coordinate 41,023 of PPHD01000750.1, forward strand.
CCGTGACCATGCAAGGCACCAGAGGAATAACTCCAAGGGTAGTGCTAAGACTGACTGCTGTGGATTATTTCTCTCTATCTCTCTTTTTTTTTTTTTTTTAACTTTCACTGCATGTAAGAATTGGGATATTTATCCCAGTAAAGTATAGACAGTCTAAAATATGCCTGATGTCAACCGTGATTCTGTGATTCTATGATAATCTAAGTAACCCTCTGTTTTCAGCCAATGAAGAAAAAAAATCACTCTAGAAGAAAAGTGAAAACATGAAATTTTCAAATCTGCATTTACACAGTATATAAACAAACCAAGTGCTACAGATTACCCAGCAAACCACATTGCTCTCAGCTATGTATGTACTAGCAGGAAGAAACTTCTAGATGATTATAATATTTGTGGAAATTTTTGTAGGCACTAATAAGTTTAAAGAGAATGCTTTTAATCATTTCAGATGTTTTACATTAGATTTACAGCAGATTATATCACCAAGATCATTTGTATTACTTTTTTCCTTCAGTATGGTTTTGATAAATTTACTAATAGTTATTATTTGGTGGTACGTATCTCCCTTGCTACTGTTAGAAGTTGGAGGTCCACAGAGGTGAAGAAAAACAAAAAAAACAAGGAGTGAAAAGTATTATGAAGATTGTATTTGACTGTTTAACACACACAATCTCCAGCCAAACAAAAAGAAAGAAACCATAAACTACATGGTTCATGACTACAGAAATGCATGTGAGTGTAAAAACTTCAGCAGAAAGCAAAAACAGCTTGAGAGCCAGGAATAAGTGAAGTTTTCTTTGTTGTCACCTTATATGGTCCTGCAACACCAAACCTCACTTCCACTGCAAGAATTCCAGGAGAATTAGGTATAAGAGTTTCCAATTCAGGCACAACCTAATGATAAGTGTGGTTTTACTGCTAAACATAACCTCAGCATTTTTTCTTTTTGTATAGAAGGAATCATAAAATATAGACAGCACCAGATGTTTACAAGTTATGGATTTTTTTTTTTTTTTTTTTTTTTATTCCCCACTCAGTATTACAAAGTCACATTTTCCTGGCTGGTTCACACATTTGAGAATGAAGATCTCTGGATTCACATGAAGAAGACAGAAAAGTTTATCAAGATCAAATGTTTTTCTCATCTAAGGGCAATTTAACTGGAAACTGACTTTAAAGGAATTGTTAGGAATAAGTTAAAAACTCTGCTGATTTGATCAAATAAATGAAATTAAATTAAAAATGCAAATTTCCCTCTTACCCCTCCCCCCACCCCCGGCCTCCTCTTTTGAATGTAAGCAATAACAGCTAAAAATTACAGGATAGCATATTAAAAATTAATAAGAAACAACTATTTCTACTCTGTGCTACTGCTAGGTGGTGAGGGTGAGAAAAAAGCAAAAAATCAAGAACAAAACAAAAAATCCCTCCCACAAATGTAGAGATGGTATATGTATTAGATCTGTCTTTGTGGAGGGTTTCAGCATAGTGAGCCATACCTATACATCTACTGCCTGTGGGAGTTCACCAACTGCTTTCTAAGCTTGACAAATAAGTCAACGCTACTGATAACGGGTAGCTTAAAGCAGCAAGGACATCACCAAACACCATATAAGTTTGTCTTTTTACAGCTCGTTGAAGCCAACACGGATTATTTGCCATCTGTACGATCGTCTGCCAGCTGAGAGACTGGAAATGATTTGTATGAATTCCTGTAAGAATTCCAGGTTTGATCCTTCTGGGTGCTGCTTGTTCTTCAGGAGGTGTTAAGCACTTTCAGATGCTACACAAGTTCACTGCTTTGAAGTCCTTCAGCCTTCTGCTGCTGATCAGTAACAAGTGGCCCTGCACAGAAATGCCTTCCCAGTGCCAGCTGTCACTATGTTAGGAAGCAGCTTGGGCCATGCAGCACAGGATATATAGTAATGCTGCTAACTGAGACTGTTACTCTTGTGTACAAATATGGGTCACAGGAGATACACAGCTTTGCACAGGACATCCTTGACCACAAACCATCTTATTCAGTTTTCACGCAGCAAGTTCGTCAGTTCAGAACCACTTACCTTGATGTTGTAAAAATTCCATACACCAGTGTTGTTCTGGGGTTATCTGTCTCCAAAAGAAACACATCCTCTGAAAAACAAAGTAAAAAAACAATAAAAAACATCTTTTTTTTGAACACTGCTAAAAACTTCATTTTCCAATTTAAATCAAGACTTCAGACTTGAACGGAAAAATGTGTATTTATCATATAAATAGGCAATATGCATAAACTTTGCAGAAGCAGAGTTAGAAATTAACTCCACACCACCTAGTATTATGAAGAAAGAAGGCAAAGATTTTCAAATATGCACAGCATCCGTGTCTCACATTTCACCCAGCTGGACCTCATTTCAGCAGGTTGTTTAGCAGTAGTCAAATATTTAAGTGGCAGCAGGTCAAAGACAAAGAGCTCCCTTAGAAAGACATAATCCAAAGCAGGATAATTAGGTGTTTTATCATTCTGTACACACCCTAGATGCCCTACCCTTAGCTCATTTTCATCATGGCAGGAATAGCATATAGTTCTGCAGTAAAGACAATGAGAGGTGTAAACCTGCCAGCGCACTGTGGAGGGATTTACTAACTCTACTATGCAAAGCTGCGCCTACTCACTGATCTGAACTTGCTCACTTCCACCTCTGATCTTTTGATCATTGTTTTTACATTTAAATTAAAAATACTTTAAGAGTCTTTAAGAGTTTTTCCTTACAGATGTTGTTAATAACTATAATCAAGTCAGCTCTTAAGCTTATTTTACTGAAAAAAAAACTGAACTGCTTGAGCTATTTATAAGAGAATACATTTTTCAGCTTTCCATTAGTGTGGCTCCTTCATTAGAAATTTGAAATTTTTAAACATTCTTTTGAATATGTCAGAAGCAAAAGACTTAACTGTGCAGGATTGCCAGTGTTACATTCTTACATATGAAATCTCTCTCAGATTTTTCTGCGTTTTCAGCTGCAGCTGTATTCTTACACACTGCCACAGGACTGTGCTTGGAGCTCACGCTGAGAACACTGTCTCATACTCTGTATGCTCCTGGAATTTGTCATGTAAAAAACTAAAAGTAGTATTCCCGCTGCCTTGTTGAAGAGGAATAGGTTGGCAAATCACAGCTCTTAAAGAACAGTGGCTAGATGCTAAGCACTGAGAAGTTCTGAAAACTGATAATTACCCAGAGAGATTGACAAAAAGGTAAATTTTTTCAGGTAGGGGGATTTTTGCCATGGATTTCTACAAGGCCAGCATTTCAATGTCAACATTTTCACAGAATCCCAGCATGGCTGAGATGGGCATGGCCCTCTGGGTCCACCGGGGACACCCAGAGCATGGTGCCCAGGACCACATCCAGGCAGCTTTTGAAGATCTATGTGGGGGAAACTCTGCACCCTTTGGACAACCTGTGTCAGTGCTTTGTCACATGCACAGTGAAGAAATGCTTCTGGTATTCAAATGGAAACTTCTGTGTTTCAGTCTGTGCCCACTGCTTCTTGTTCTGGTGCTTGGCACTGCTGAAAGAGCCTGGCTCCATCCTCTTTGACACCCTTGTGAGAAAATTGATGAGATCCTCCACGAGACTCTTCTTCTCCCGGATGAATGCTCCAGCTCTTTATTAACTAAGGAGCTGCAGGAGCTTCAATACTATGTGCAATAGTATGTATAGGGTGCAGGATCTAGATAAGACCTTTTGGAAATAAATGTTCTTGTCGTACCTAACTCATCAAAGTATGTTTCTGTTCCATCTTCATCCATCACTGAGCACACCAGTCTTGCTTTCAAGAATGTAGTCCACTTGTTCACAAGACTACGCTGACCACCTGTATCATTCTGGAAAGGAATAATGTTTTAGGAAAAATAACATGCTACTGAGATAACATTTTACTGGGTTTTCCCACATTTTCCTCAGGTTAATTTCATCCTGTAATATAGAGATTTATATAGTTACATCCAATATTAAAAATAGCTAGGACTAAACCAAATCCCTTCATCTAAATACTCAAAAACCAAGAGCTAATTTTCTGAGCAGGCTTCCTGGACTGGAGGTGTGGGAAGGTTGGGCAGTAGGTGTCGTGTTGAAGATGTGTGTGTATATGATTGGAGAGAGCTCTGAGTGTCTGTATCACTCACCGATACTTAGAGTGGAGAAGTCTATGCTATCAACAGATTATTCACTGAATATTCACAGTACTCTACATGCTAAACTGCAATCATAGCTCTCGAATTATATTTGATCATAGTATTATTGCTGGTGTCAGTAATAGCACAGTATATACGGATGTTTCTTCTAATCCTGACAGCAGAATAGCTTCATATAATCTATTAATCTATCCTGGCCCATGAGGTGAATGCTGTGAACTAAATTCAGAAATGATGGCTACTATGGATCAAGCTGGCTTTGCACTGTTGCAAAACCTGATAGCTTGGCCCAGAGCTAGCATGTTCACAGCTTGTTCAGAGATCTCTCCATCTCTCTCCAACACACAGTGGAGAAGGGAAGTTCTAGAACAAATTGTGCAGCCTCATTCTGCTGGTGAATACCTTGCGCAACAGCAGCATCTTCCAAATGGCCTATAACAATGCCACCAAAGAGAAAAAAAAAAGATAATGTAGAAGTTAGGCATATGTGATTTTGAAATGCTGTGCATGTTTCAATGGTGTTCGTATAGATGGTAATCAGACTTCTGGGGCTACCCATAAGAGGTCTTTCACTGGGTTTCTTTTGGCACCATTTTACTAGCATATGTGGCCTGTCCCAAATGTATTGATATATGAATATGATTGTATACAAGTATACAAATATGCAAGCACAACTAGCTCAGACTTGTTTTCACTGTCTTTGGAATTCTGCCACTGACTTTGGTATGAGGGCCTGAGGCCTCTCAAAGATCATCTGGGCTTCATTATAAAAGTAACAATAACAAATACAGCTGTAATAGTGTGACATGTCTTTCAAAATACCCAAAAAGGCCCTTGGACTCCTTGACAAAAATATAGAAAATGGAGATTATAAAACAGATCACATGGGTCATCAAACTGCCAAAGCCATATTAACGGAGTCCAAACACACCCTCATACCCTTGCACAACATCAAAAAGGAGTTCTAAAGAAGATCCAGATGAAAGATGGGGAATAAACAAACAGTCACAATTTTCTTCCTGAACCGTTCCAAAGGAAGGGACTAAAAGTCTAGCAGTAATTGTGCATTTGTAATTTTGATCTCATTAAGAAAATCCAATACACCAGAGATACTCACAGCTGTTTCAATCAATTTTCATATGCTGTTGATTACAGATATGAAAAAGGAAGTAGAGACAATGAAGAGTACGACTGAAAATTAATTACTGCACAGGAGTGGCTGTAATTCCTGACTTTCATTTTCCTTTGCACACTTTTAAAGTTAGGCTCACTCATGAATCAATGCATGAACTCAGAAAGGACAGGCACTGAAAAAGGGGAACTAACATTTGAAAGTTAAATCAACATATTTATAAGCTTGATTCTGATATTTCCAACATGTTTCAAAGATTTTGAGTGTACATGTATGAAAGGCTGCTGTTTCGTAATTTAGTTTTTCTAAGCAATGAATGCATCTGACTTTCACCAAGTGTAGAAAGTTTGGAAATTCAACACTGTTAACCATTCTGAGCCAGTCAGAGAAATATACAAATTCTTGAATCTCTCGATTTCCCTGTCATTATACGTATAGCCAGATATACATATCAACTTCAGACTCTAGCTATGTGTTGAATAACATCTCTTATGAACGTGGAAGCCAAAACCAGAAATTAGTTTTGAAAATAAATCACAGGGATTTCAATCATTTTAATGAACTAGAGTCATTTAGCTTATCGTGTCTTATGAGCAGCTTGCCCCAAAACCTGGCAAATAAAATAGTTCTTACTGGACATATTCTTGCAATCATTGAGTGAATTTGCTTGGTGCTGCCACTGTTGTCTGTCAGTCTCTCTTTGAAGAAGAAGTAGATTTTGGCATCATTGGGGTCAGTGCCATCTGGTATAACATGAGCATCTACAAAAATAGGCTCTGAAATGAAAGAGTACCAAAGAGATGAAACCAAAAGCTGCATTAGTATAAGCAATTAATGATTTGACATTTACTGACTGCTTCAAGGAAACACGATATATAGAGGTACTGCTGTGGTAGGTTAAGCTATACACTCTGGCCTCCTGCCTGTATGTATCATATATCAGTAGGCAAATAGTTTAAAGCTGGAAGCATTATGTCTCTGTTGCCTTGTATTTTATTCCACAGTGGATTTCTAGAAAAGTGATTCATATGTAGAAGCGGGAGTATTAGTTTACTACAGCAATTCAAAGACAGAGGATGAAGAGGGAAGAATCAGTATACTATCATAGGCACTTCAGGAAAGATTCATTGAGGGAAAAAAAACCCTAAGTTTTTAAAAATCTCATTAGGAAATTAATATATAAGGTGCTTTAAAAATACGTAAGTAATAGGAACATAACTCCTGGAATACAGAAAAGGAGAGCAGGATATCCAAAAGCTTGAGTAGCATTTGAGTCTGTATCAAAGATTGATAAACACAGTCAAGTGTACATGCAAAACACTGCAAAGGAGCTCTATTGAGAGAGAAAAATAACAGAATTCTGTAATAGTGAGCACATGATCTCTGCAATACATGTCTACACTTCAGAGACAAAACTCACTACACTAGTGCTATTACCAGCATTAAGTACACATTGTGAAACGCAAGTGACTGTGCACTAGTTTATTGCAATGCTTTATTAGGCAACCACTTTTATTGGTGCTGTTACCTGAGGAACACTTATTTTTGGCAGTTTTCTGTGCTAAAATATAATGGAAAGTGAAGGGAGACCTCAGAAGACCTTCTAATATATATGGCAACGTTTTATGCATTATAGGTGAAGGCACTTCCTTAAAAGTCAGATTTTCTGACAACTTGCTATTTGAGATGTTTTCATATATTTCCCCTTGAACAGCTTAGTTTAGTCATGATGCAAAACCACGAATCAGGTGGCTGGCTCCTGCACTGAGTCCTTTAAAGCTTTGTATTGTGTATAGAATGTATTTCCATATATTTCTTCATGGTTACACTTCATACACTAAATTCAGATTTTTTTTTAAAAGACAAGCTCTTTATTTCAAATGGAACAAAGGAGAATCTTGATGAAACCCATGAAAAGCTGTGGTAAAACAAAGGCATCTTACCACTCAGCCACTTTGAGTTGTGCTGGTCAGTTCGCACAGCGTTCCGCTTGGTCAGGCTCCGAAAAATGGCTGCATCCGTCCCCATAAAATCAATATACATTCCTGAAAAAAGCTCTTCATCTGCAAAGAATTGAAATGAGGAGAAAAAGTGAATATATTGTTGTGGCTTTTGGGAAATATGCATTGACTAATCTACTTTTACTTTTAAACTTGTGAACTCTTTATTTTCACAGGAGTCTATACAGATAAATACAGGGTAGTGGGAATAGGGTTTCCTTCTCTTTACAATGACGTGAACTAGGATGAGAGAGAATCATCAGAGTCTGATCAAGGACTTTTGGGAACTGCATAATTAAATGCTATAGCAGAACCATGTATGTGGAGAACCCTTCTTTGAGATGAATTTAGTTATGGAACATTCAAAGTTAAGTATCACTGGAAAATCAGGTTAGTGTTATCAGAAAGTGTCATATTCAACTTTTTTAAGTACTCAAACAATATTTTTGCTATGGAAGTAGACAAAACTGTTGGGCTGGATTCATTGCTGGAGTAAACTGGCACAACGGATATTTCAGTTAATGGACTGGTGCCAGTATCCACCAACAGTACCAACAGTATTGTTGAGGTTGCTCCAGGCAGCTTTAAGCTGACTTCAGTATTACAGAGCCTGGACAATCTTATTATAGAACTATATGCAGACCTACATAGAGCAACAGTGGTCTCCTTTGATGTGCTTAATTCTGGGTATATGGTCATTATGCATGAACAGAATTAGACATGCAGATTCCTACATTAACAGAGATATGAACTTCCACTCTCCGCGAATAGCAGAAAACTGTCCATCAATCAGATTGTATATATGTGTTTGTGTGTGTGTGCATAAATATACATATGTGGCCACAAAGATGATCAGAGGGTTGGAGCACTTTCCCTGTGAGGACAGGCTGCAAGAGCTGGGGCTTTTCAGCCTGGAGAGGAGAAGGCTCCGAGGAGACCTTATAGCAGCCTTCCAATACCTGAAGGGGGCCCTATAGGAAAGCTGGGGAAGGACTTTTTGTAAGGGCATGTAGCAACAGGATGGGGAAATGTTTTTAAACTGGAAGAGGGTAGATTCAAACTAGATATCAGGAAAAAGTTCTTTACTGTGAGGGTGGTGACACACTGGAACAGGTTGCCCAGAGAGGTTGTGGATGCCCCCACCCTGGGAGCATTCAAGGCCAGCCTGGATGGGGCTTTGAACAGCCTGGTCTAGTGGGAGGTGTCTCTGCCTATGGCAGGAGGGTTGGAACTGGATGATCTTAAAGGTCCCTTGCAACCCAATCCATTCTATGATTCTATGTAAAATTGTAATTATAATTACATATACTATCATTTTCCACTCCGTGAATAACCAAACAATTTCCACTGACTAATGGCAGTGAAACCCCAGAATACAAAACAGTAGCTAAAATAAACTCCAAGTCTCAGAGTGGGAGTGGTGGCTGAACACATTCCAGTACAGCTGGGTCGTTTGATTGATGTTTTTGTCTGAATTCTTGGACAGCCCATAGAGTGTGGTCAAACTGGCAAGAGTCACAGCTTCGGAAGCACTTGAGGCTATTTTTACGCTTGTGTATGTGTATGAGCATGTGGATATGTGCATCAATATAAAGGACTATTGGCTTATGAGAGAATTAAAACTCTGGAGATCCCATTTTTCAATTGCTGTCTAGAGCCCAAACTGTACTTCTGTAGAGCAGTCAGTAGATATTGCTCCCAATCTTCTGTTCTCTTCTCTCCCAGTGAAGACAAGATTTATGCATAGGACATATAAACAATGCATGTTTGTGAAGCCTTTGCCTTCTGAACATATATCAACAGAATGATGTTAGATCTATACTAGTTTATAGCTGACTTTGTATTCGAAGCCTCATGGCTTCAGGCTGTCAGGGCTTTATTTTCCCTATGAAATAGATTGGCTGAAAAAGATTAAACTTATTGTATTCATGAATCATTAAGTCCAGTCCTATGCACATTCATATCCACATTAATAATAGTGCTACACTATGAAATGTTAATCCTATTACATATCAGTGCTATTAGTTATGTCTTAAGCATTCCTAATGTCTGCTTGCTAATTGCGTATCAGATGTCTGTCAGCTCCATTTCCTTTTGGTTAAACTCTTAAATTCCACACAGCACTAGGTCTGCACAGAACAACTTGTTCACACTGCTTCTTTTTGTTACTGGGGGAATAACTCAATTGGAGATGTATGTCTGCTATTATAAATATCTCAGAGACATGCACCATGCATATTAGTTTTGCCAAGCTTCTTCAAAGTACATTTTTTGTGCCTTTGATGTAAAAGTGTCTTTGTATAATGGCAAACTATAGCAAGTTCGAACTTTGTTGTTATGGTATCACTTTCCTCCTAAGAGTGAATCAGCTTTCCTGCCCTAATCCAGGGTCAGACTTTATGCTAAGGCAGGAGGCTGGCAATGCCTCAAATTGTCAAGAAACTGCAACTATATTTTAAAATGGTCCTTTTGTTGTGTAAGTTACCCAGTCTGGCAGTATTTTCTATGTTCTTCAATGAGAGGAAGGAATTCCTCCTTCAGAAGAATGCTCAGAGTCCAGTATATGGGCTTGGTCCTATATTTTAACTCAAGCTGCAACTTCCAAAATCTTCCCTTTTCCAGTATAGGCGATGAGAAAAAATTTATTCAAACTTGAAGTTTTAGAAGTAACTGATCTTTGCAGTAATAGGTACTACCAAGGGAAAGTACAAAACTCAGTCCATGGGACTGCTTTGAAAAAGAATGTGACCTTCACAGAATAATTTAAACTTTGCAGATGAATTATGTCGTGAAAGACACTCCAAATGCCTGGGAAGGTCTCTTCAGGCACATAACTTAGAGATCAAGGAAGATAATGTAAAAATCTACTAAAACGAGCAAAGCTACCATTGATATATTGGGGAAAAAAAAAATCAGCTTACTGTATATACAGTAGTTCAGAAACAATGTATGTCAGTAGATTTTCATAAAATACTGAAGGAATTTATAAGTTATATTATATTTATTCTTTTATGACATTTAAAGATTCATGTACCACTACCAGAGCAGCGATGAGTAGTGGTGGATTAATCCATCACTGGCTTTGAACAAACATTTTTTTTACACAGCAAGATCAGTGAGAAGATAAAGATATAAGTGCAGCCAAGGTTCAGAGAGATATCCAGGTAGAATTTTCCTGTCTTCTAAAGGTTTTCAGTTCATATCTTTGTGTCACCTTCACTAAATATATTTGTAATGAGGAATTAAAAAACAAATATTTCAAACAGATCATGTAAGACAGACTATATGATATTTTCCTTAAGCTATATGAGCCTCAACATTTCAAGGAAATATCTACATCAGTCTGAATGTAACAGCCATTCCAGTGAAAGCCAAATGCAAAACATCCAATATCTGTGTGCACAACTGTCTTTGCAAAAGAAATCCTCAAAAATCTATGCAATTCTATTTCTCTTCATTGTCAAAAATACAGCAAGGATCAGGTAAATGTTGAAAATGGGGGATTAAAAATTTGATTTTGGAGTAAGAAGTCTACAAATGTGATGCAAATGTGGCATGCCAGGTAGAGAGAACCAGTGGTAGGACCAGCATTACCGTGCATCAGGGGTGATAAAAATGGGGAGAGGATCTGATCCTTGTTTGCTTCACATTGTCAGAATAGTGCAAAACATCCAGTAGAAACTGGAAGCTGGGCTGTACTGTTTTACATAGTTTTCCTTCTGTCTGCACTGAGCTTTGATGTGAGCTGTACAAAACCTATGTTCCCTTTGAGTTTTCACTTTGGTGGTCAATTGGCACTGGAGTCATTATTTTTATGGGAGATATCTCACAGTTGCTGAGTACAGTCACCACCAATTCACAAAAATAGTTGAGATATGACAGTTGTATCACTTTCTAGTCTTTCCTATGGAAGAAAAATAGCAGCACTGGTTGGGTATAAAGCCAATTGAAGAATGAACAGACTTGCCATTGCTAGTGGGCTCTACCGCAAGGATGACAACAAAAATGAAAATCAAACTAATTGTGATCTTCAGGCTTTTTCTTCCCTCGCTACTCTGAGTTTTTACAAATGATTAAATGAGACACAAGTGCTGTCTGTGATGAACAGGGTCAGAAAGTATTCAAACAGAAAATGCTAGACAGGGTAATAGAAAGTTGAAAATAAGCCTGGGAAAAAATGTAGAAGCTGGAAAAGGGACAATCTTTTGGTTTTTTTCTTTCTCTTTCCCTTTCTCTTCACAGCTTACATCTACATGTCATTTGTACATCCATCCTTAGCTTTATGCAAAACTTTTAATGAGGGTGGGCACAAATTTTCTGCCCATCAGCATAGACACAAAGGACTCCTTTCTGAAGGCTGAATCCTGTGAATCCAGCTCACCTCCGACACCCAGCTATTCCTCACCATCCACAATCATATGGAATTAAACCTTAGCATCTTGGAATGCTTTTACTTACTGATCATAACAGACACTGTGTTCACATTTGGGTTGAAAGAGCAGCGTCCCTTCCCTGATTCACACTTCGAGTCAATCTTGAAGATTTGTTCCTGAAATGTAGATTTGTATATCAATTCTCATTTTAGAAACTTGCAGATGTAAAGTTATTTTACCAACATTAATAATGCTCAGTGTTGCTGTGTGCTTTTTCTGCACTATCAGCAATTTATATCTCCTAGTCAGAATTGCATCATCTTTATAAAAACGTTTTTCCTTAGCACCCAGTTATTTTCAAGACTCTTGTTATAAATTCAAGACATTGAAACACAGAATTTTCCACTCCAGCTCAATTACGCATTGTAGAGATTGACTGATGTCACAATAACAGCTGTAGAGATTACACCTGTGTTTCTGAAATTATTTTTCATTTATTTTCTGAATATGTGATGTTAATTATACTAGGTTAATATTTTAATAAAGGTACTAGAAAAATAATACAAATTATATAAAAATCTCTTATGACAACTGCCATTTGTTGCTATCAAATCTCTAAAAAAATCCTAAATTATATGTATTATCTTCAGTGTCATTTCTTGGATTATACACACAGCTCCAGTTCCATAATAAGTGATTTATTGATATCTTTTTACTGCATCGGGAATTTTTTGCTGTTAGGAATCTTTGTGAGGAGCCTTGTTTATGTTTTCTGTTATTCAGAAATAGGAAATACATTTGGCAAAGTCAAAGCAATCAGGACTATAGCTTGAAATGCAAGCAATCTGAATATTTTTAGAAAACTCCCACATCTGTGTGCATTTCCTCCTTCTCCAAGTCCCAGCTCCACTGAAAAGCATAGTTTGCTCTTGGTTCTGATTCTGCTTCTTGAAAAATACTGTCAATAATGTTAGAGACAGACCCCTAGCACATCTACTTGCAAGCCACTGTCTAGTGAAACAAATAGCATTCCATAACAGTCTTGAGATCGTTAATAACATTCTGACTGACAAAACTGCAAGGAGAAAGAAACAAAACAAAACAAAACAAAAGCAATGAAACTTTAAATATATCTGCTTCAACACTAAAAAGTTATACGAAAAAACTGCAAAAAAAAAAAAAAACAACGTTTCTGTGATGTAGATGTCAATGCATTCATTATTTGACTGAGGGCAGAAAATCCTTAAATTCTCTTTAATATTTAATGTAAATCTTAGTTAAATGGCAGTACCACACAGATCATTGTACAGCCATCTGCCAATAGCAAATTGGAGACTACTAACTCAAAATGCTTAGCTACAGGAGGAAGTTTTCATAT